>CM060114.1:8023976-8276443 GCA_030522415.1 Channallabes apus
ACTCTTTTGTAATTCTCAATCCTAACTGGTCAGCAGGTTTTTATAATAGATGTTTATAATGTGTGTATGTGCTTATTGTGATCATCACCGTTTCTATAATAACGGCTCACTCACAGGGGTGTGTACAATAGATGTAAGCAGATCTTTTTCTAAAAAATGCGTCAGTGTGATGTTTTATTCAAATGTGCAACATTTAAGGAGTGTGTAGAAGGACTGGAGATGGAGTCTACAGTGTTAGCACTTTGTAAAAGGTGTTACTTTAACCTATGAGAAAAGTTTCGCATTTTGTACTTTATAAGAAGAGAAATAATAAAAAATAAAAAAAAGGCTGGTGAAGGGATGAACATTTATAGCTGCTTTAATATATGTGAGAACAGACATACTGTATGTACTGTAACTACACTATGAATGGAAAAATTCATTAAAAACACACACCACGTTGTTATTAGATAAATGCCGTTGTGTATTAAAAGCGATAAAACATTTCTATTACAGAGGAGTCCAGCAGGATTTAAATGATGATGATGATGATGATGATGATGAGGTGGGCTGATTAGAGTGTCACCCCGCAGATAAGTCTCACTTGATCGCTCACCTGGAGTCAGTTAGAAGTAGCAATGTGAGGAGTGTGTGAGTGATAGCTGAAAGTAACCGCAAACACGCCTTTGTTTCCTGGTCAAAAGAGCTCACGGATCCATGTGGTGGCTGCCGAGTCCCACTCACACTCACTGACCCTCGTCCTCGGGGCTGGAGACATCACCCCGAGGTCCTGCCGTGTGGGTTTTAATAGAAAGAAGAGAAAGACACCATGCCGTGTTGTAATGTGATACGAATGATGAGTACTGAGGTAAGCTGCAGAACAAGATGGTCTGTGTAATCCTAACAAAGCTATAATAATATTTGACTCTAAAGTCAATAAGAAGAAGACAAACATATGATTGAAATGTGTTCAGGTTTGAAAGGTGCCCTGAATTCAACATTTGTATTTTTTAGACCAATATGATAATTCATCCTGTCCTAGTCTAGTTCTCTTCCAATGAAATACCCGCTAGAATGTATGTGTCCCACCCAAGGAGGCGTTTCTTACCTTACAGTATAGCAGTTCATGAATAGTGAATATGGTTCTGTTTATGTGTTTGTGGCTGATTGTCTCCTTATACAATTATACAGTATAATACAATTACTGTACCTTTTTGAGCCATGGCATGGTTTCTACCTGAGTGGGTTTCGGAACGTCTTTATACACCGTCTCCATCGGTACGACTAATATCATGTCCTCTACCTCCCAGATGCAAATCAGTCAAGCTAATCAGTCAAGCAGTCTGACATCCAGTTTATTAGGTTTTAAGTGCTGATTTCAACCTCAGCACCCTTTTCAAAAGGGAATAAACAAAAATGATGTTTCACCAGAATAAACAAATGAACTTATTATCTAACACAAGGAGGCTATCTTGCACTTAAAACATCCGCCTAGTTAACAATTTAAGGTTAGCAGACTATTCTTAGAATGCTAGGGGTTTTAGATCTCAGTATTTTCAAATTTCCTGAAAAATGTTATATAAGGTTTTGGAAATGTTTGAGTAATATTCAGAAATTGACAGAACATTAGAAGTAGCAGTTCTTTGGAATGTTTTCCCAACATTTTGGGAATGTTTGAGTAAGGGGTAAAGTTTGGTAAAGTTTAGATTATGGTTTGGGAATGTTTGGATAAAGTTCTGGGAATGTTTTGGACAACATTTTGGGAATGTTTGGGTAAATTCTTGAAAATCTTTGGTTTTGGTTTAGTGATGCTTGGATAACGTTCTGGGAATGTTTTGGTCAACATTTTTGGAATGTTTGGTTAAGTTCTTGAAAATTTTTGGTTTTGGTTTAGTGATGTTTGGATACAGTTCTGGGAATGTTTTGGACAACATTTTGGGAATGTTTGGTTACGTTCTTGAAAATTTTTGGTTTTGGTTTAGTGATGTTTGGATAAAGTTCTGGGAATGTTTTGGACAACATTTTGGGAATGTTTGGTTACGTTCTTGAAAATTTTTGGTTTAGTGATGTTTGGATAAAGTTCTGGGCATGTTTTGGTCAACATTTGGGGAATGTTTGGGTAAATTCTTGAAAATTTTTGGTTTTGGTTTAGTGATGTTTGGATAAAGTTCTGGGAATGTTTTGGTCAACATTTTGGGAATGTTTGGTTAAGTTCTTGAAAATTTTTGGTTTTGGTTTAGTGATGTTTGGATACAGTTCTGGGAATGTTTTGGACAACATTTTGGGAATGTTTGGTTACGTTCTTGAAAATTTTTGGTTTTGGTTTAGTGATGTTTGGATAAAGTTCTGGGAATGTTTTGGTCAACATTTTGGGAATGTTTGGGTAAATTCTTGAAATTTTTGGTTTTGGTTTAGTGATGTTTGGATACAGTTCTGGGAATGTTTTGGACAACATTTTGGGAATGTTTGGGTAAATTCTTGAAAATTTTTGGTTTTGGTTTAGCGATGTTTGGATACAGTTCTGGGAATGTTTTGGACAACATTTTGGGAATGTTTGGGTAAGTTCTTGAAAATTTTGGTTTTGGTTTAGTGATGTTTGGATACAGTTCTGGGAATGTTTTGGACAACATTTTGGGAATGTTTGGTTAAGTTCTTGAAAATTTTGGTTTTGGTTTAGTGATGTTTGGATACAGTTCTGGGAATGTTTTGGACAACATTTTGGGAATGTTTGGTTACGTTCTTGAAAATTTTTGGTTTAGTGATGTTTGGATAAAGTTCTGGGAATGTTTTGGTCAACATTTGGGGAATGTTTGGGTAAATTCTTGAAAATGTTTGGTTTTGGTTTAGTGATGTTTGGATAAAGTTCTGGGAATGTTTTGGTCAACATTTTGGGAATGTTTGGTTAAGTTCTTGAAAATTTTTGGTTTTGGTTTAGTGATGTTTGGATACAGTTCTGGGAATGTTTTGGACAACATTTTAGGAATGTTTGGTTACGTTCTTGAAAATTTTTGGTTTTGGTTTAGTGATGTTTGGATAAAGTTCTGGGAATGTTTTGGTCAACATTTTGGGAATGTTTGGGTAAATTCTTGAAATTTTTGGTTTTGGTTTAGTGATGTTTGGATACAGTTCTGGGAATGTTTTGGTCAACATTTTGGGAATGTTTGGGTAAATTCTTGAAATTTTTGGTTTTGGTTTAGTGATGTTTGGATAAAGTTCTGGGAATGTTTTGGTCAACATTTTGGGAATGTTTGGTTAAGTTCTTGAAAATTTTGGTTTTGGTTTAGTGATGTTTGGATACAGTTCTGGGAATGTTTTGGACAACATTTTGGGAATGTTTGGTTACGTTCTTGAAAATTTTTGGTTTAGTGATGTTTGGATAAAGTTCTGGGAATGTTTTGGTCAACATTTGGGGAATGTTTGGGTAAATTCTTGAAAATTTTTGGTTTTGGTTTAGTGATGTTTGGATAAAGTTCTGGGAATGTTTTGGTCAACATTTTGGGAATGTTTGGGTAAATTCTTGAAATTTTTGGTTTTGGTTTAGTGATGTTTGGATAAAGTTCTGGGAATGTTTTGGTCAACATTTTGGGAATGTTTGGTTAAGTTCTTGAAAATTTTGGTTTTGGTTTAGTGATGTTTGGATACAGTTCTGGGAATGTTTTGGACAACATTTTGGGAATGTTTGGTTACGTTCTTGAAAATTTTTGGTTTAGTGATGTTTGGATAAAGTTCTGGGAATGTTTTGGTCAACATTTGGGGAATGTTTGGGTAAATTCTTGAAAATTTTTGGTTTTGGTTTAGTGATGTTTGGATAAAGTTCTGGGAATGTTTTGGTCAACATTTTGGGAATGTTTGGTTAAGTTCTTGAAAATTTTTGGTTTTGGTTTAGTGATGTTTGGATACAGTTCTGGGAATGTTTTGGACAACATTTTGGGAATGTTTGGTTACGTTCTTGAAAATTTTTGGTTTTGGTTTAGTGATGTTTGGATAAAGTTCTGGGAATGTTTTGGTCAACATTTTGGGAATGTTTGGGTAAATTCTTGAAATTTTTGGTTTTGGTTTAGTGATGTTTGGATACAGTTCTGGGAATGTTTTGGACAACATTTTGGGAATGTTTGGGTAAATTCTTGAAAATTTTTGGTTTTGGTTTAGCGATGTTTGGATACAGTTCTGGGAATGTTTTGGACAACATTTTGGGAATGTTTGGGTAAGTTTTAGTTATGGTTTTGGTTATGGTTTTGTAACCAAACTGGTCATTTACAAGGTCATTCAATAAAAGGCGATAATACTATACAGGTTACAGAAACAGCATGTAACAAAATGCTGTTGCTATGTTGAAGTTTTCTATAAGGATCGACAGCTATTTATAAGGACAATTATGGAATGATTCTCCGATGTGCTTCTAATAGTCTGAACTGTCCTGTAACTGAACAAAGGACTTTATGCTTTGCTTAATGCTTTTTCTCTTACAAACATAAAAAGGGCTGCTTGTGGTGAGAACTCATTTGTCTCTCTGCTGTTTGTAAGAATTAAAAACTATAAGCATTTATAAAAACTTTACAATTTGACATTTGTTAATAAAATAAACGTTTTTTTTAAGCTAGGAGATTGCTTTGGTGTAAGAGGAATAAATAACTTCAGGATGTGTTGTTGAACTTGTTCCTGTCTTATCTAGCTAGATAATTAGCTGAAGTAGTAGTTAATCTTATAACTTAACCATATTGTTAGTTTTGACTTTTTGTCTCAGGATTAAAATTTATAGAACCTGCATTATTCTGTCTGTCTGTCTGTCTGTCTGTCTGTTATAATGGAAATCTTCTGTATGTCAGCATTGTGGGATTAGCCACTGCACCATTTGCTACAAGCTGTGATTTTTTTGGGGTTGTTTCCTTCATCGCCTGCCCACTGGCTTGCTGAGATCCTGGGAGAGGGGGCTGTCAGGGCCACGTGTAGCAGACAGGGGGGTGGAAGGAGGCTTTTCTGTACCGGGTGTAAAATTCGATTAAGCCGGGGCCGAGCGTGTCTGAACGTGGCTGTTGTGTGGGCCAGTTCGCGTGGCTGTGGGTTCCCAGCGTGCGGTTTGTGGGGTTAAGTGCTGTGAGAAAGAGCTCCATTATCCCGAGTGAGAACTGCGCATGTGGCTGGTCCGCTCAAGCCACTCTCAATCTCTTTCTCTCTCTCCCTCTCTCTCTCTCATTCAGAGCTGAGTCGTGCTGAAAGCCTTCCAAAAAAAAAAGTTTCATTCTCTTTTCCACCACCTACCCCTCCTTCTCTGTCCTCTCTCTTCAGTTTCTGTCATGCTCTCTTGCTCTGTCTTTTCTGTTCAGGAAAAAAGGGAGCGTACAATGGCAGTGGAAGGGACTGAGCGGATTCCTCTGCACCCCTGCCGACAACGGACTCGGAGCTGTGAGATTGTGCTCATGGGGAGCATGTGCAGAAGACTGGTTCCTCATCAATCAATCACACGAATGCAAATGTACAAAACACACACACACACACACACACACAGTAACATGCACACACGTTTGCCTTACTAGTCAGTGACATATAAACAAAAATAAATTCATGCATTTGCTCTAACGAATGCTTTATCGAACCTAAATCTAACCTCAAACTTAACTTCATGGAAAGAAAAAGACAATTAATTCCAATTGTGATGTTGGAAAGATACTCAGCAGGGTCGCTTGGTCAGGTATTGACAGGTATTGACAGGTATTCCTGGGGACATTAGGTCTTTGCCAGGTGACAGTATAAAAACATGCTCACACACACACACACACACACACACAGGTTCGCATGAAATGTTTGCTTGAAAAAAACATATACATATTAGTATGTATATATATAAAATGTCTAAATATACAGCATGGTTTTTGTATGTTGCATGTGTTAAATAATGAAAAAAGATAGCACTTTAATTTTAGATTAGTTACGTATCATCTTTGTAATGCTACCAATTTTAACTTAAGTAAACACTGGAAGGGAATTATTTATAACCATTTTCATTCTCACAACTTTATCTCAATTTGACTAGCATTTAATCTCTCTCTCAATCATTCTCTATTCCACTTATCCTGTACGGGCTCACAGGGGGCCTATCCGAGTGGATTGGGACACAAGGCGGAGTGTTCCTTGGACAGGGTGCCAGTCCATCACAGGGCACAAGCATGCACACTACGGGTAATTTGTAAACACCAATTAGCCTAAACTGCATGTGGAGTAAAACGGAGTACTGGGAGGAAACCCACCAAGCACGGGGAGAAAACACAAACTCCATGTAGTATATACAGACGCGAGACTAAAACACTCAACCCTGGAGGTGCAAGGCGACAGTGCTACAGTATATCGCAATCTATGTAGATACAGTACCATAGAACTATATAACTATACTACTAAACCATATTCTCCGACTTAGTCCCATACTTAAAATTTAATTTCATTCTTACTACTCAATATGATCCTTACTACATAATCGTATTATTGAGATAAAGCTTCATTCTTACTATGAAATTTTGTTCTTTCCTCAAAATCTAATTCTTATTACTTAATCTTGTTCATATTATTAAAAGCATTTCACTTCAAAAAATCCCCTACTTAATAGAAACCTCAGTCTTACTATTTAATCTTATTCCTAGTCAAACTCACTCATACTAATAAACAAAATCTCACTACAAAACATTCTTACATTTACATCTCATTTTTACTCCTAAATGTATTTTTTATCTACTGAATTTCAAGCTTTGTTCTAAATCTCATTTAGAATCATTGCAAGCGTTTGTAATGCTAAAAAAATCATTCTTGCTACCAAAACATTCTTATTTTAAATCTTATTTTTACTACTACATCTCATTCTTAGTATCCATCTCATTCCTATAGCTCATTATTAGTAGCCTATTAATACAAATATTACTTCTAAATGTCTTTTTTTTAGAGCATCAGAATAAGATGTGCACAATAAGGTGCACACTTTGGCCTACTTAGTACCAACTGAACACGGTTTCAATACCATAGCCTACCTGAGTATTGTTGCTGACCGTGGCCATCCCTTCATGATCACAGGATGACTCACCTGCCACAAAGCTAAACTCATGTCAAACTGGTTCCTTGAACATTATAATGTAGTCGCAGTACTCAAATGGCCTCTACATTGACCAGATCTCAGTCTCAGTAGATCACCTTTGGGTGGCGGAGCGGGAGAGTCGCATCATGGACGTGCAGCCGACAAATCTGCAGCGACTGCATGATGCTATAGTGTTAGTTTGGACTAAAATCTCTAGGGATTTTGCAAAAGGGGATCCAACCCTGAACTAGCAAGGTGTACCTAATAAAGTGGCCAGTTAGTGCATATGCAGTTTTGTGTTGCTTGCAATCAACTCAAGTATTGACACGTTTTAAAATAAGAAAATGCAAGTTAATCTTTATCACATTCTCAGAAATACACTGTTTAACTTATCCTTAAATTAATTACTTAATGAGCGGCGCGGTGGTGTAGTGGTTAGCACTGTCGCCTTGCACCTCCAGGGTCTGGGTTCGATTCCCCGGCCAGGCTCGATTCCCATCTCTGTGTGCATGGAGTTTGCATGTTCTCCCCGTGCTTGGTGGGTTTCCTCCGGGTACTCCGGTTTCCTCCCACAGTCCAAAGACATGCAGGTTAGGCTAATTGGCGTTCCTAAATTGCCCGTAGTGTGTGATTGGGTGTGTGAGTGTGTGTATGTGTGTGTGTCCTGCGATGGATTGGCACCCTGTCCAGGGTGTACCCCGCCTAGTGCCCGAAGTCTCCTGGGATAGGCTCCAGGTCCCCCGCGACCCTGAACACAGGATTAAGCGGTATAGAAAATGAATGAATGAATGAATAATTACTTAATTAAATCGCATATCCCTATTACAGTTTTTTTCTGATGGCTTAAACCCTAACTGTGATTCTTATAGCACAATTTCTATTAACACTTATAGCAAAACCACTCACTGAGTTTGCAAAACTAAAAGCACAAACACTGCTTTGCACTCAGTTTGCAATTTTGTAACACACACTTTGCAAAACTGTAGGCACAATTCACTGCTTATACTCAATTACCAAATTTCCAACACACTCCTAGCAAAATTATACACATGTATGGCTATCATTAACACTATTTTGCCAACTGTCTGGCACACGGTCACATGTGAAAACTGTTTTAGATAATTAGTTCACTTTGCAATCAGCCTAAGCACTATAAATAAGCCACAGGTAAGCTGTCTATGTGGAGTACAATGGAAGGAGCAGGAAGAGTGAGAAGAGTGAGAATCAGAGGAGGCCGAGGAGGCCGAGGGAGAGGACGTGGAGGTGAAGAAGTTGGAGGAAGAGGACGTGGAGGTGAAGAAGCGAGAGGGTTAGAGGAAGTTAGAGGAAGAGGACAAGGAGGAGCAAGAAGAGGACGAGGAGGGGAAAGAGGAAGGGTAAGAAGAGTAAGAAATAGAATAACTGATGACGTCAGAGCTACAATAGTGGACCATGTCATCAACCATGGGATGACCCTGAGGGAAGCTGGCCAACGGGTTCAGCCTAATTTGAGCCGCTACATTGTGGCAAACATCATTAGGGCATTTCGAAATGAGAATCGGTAAGTAATTTGTAGCACTGCCATATTCTAATGAGAAACACATCAGTACCATACATGCAAAAATACTGAAATTGTTACTTTACAGAATTGCTAGACGTCCAGATGTTGGGGGCAGAGGAAGAATGTTCACTCCAGAGCAAGAGACCCATATAGTGAACATGGTGATTGCCAATAATGCAATATGACTACGCGAAATACAGCAGCGCATAATTGATAATGACACCATCTTTCAAAATATACACACTGCAAGCATTTCTGCACTAAGTCGTGTACAGTACGTGCGCGCCACAGAATAAGAATGAAGGAAATTTAGAGTTCCTTTGGAGAGAAACACAGAACGTGTAAAGCAACTGCGATATGACTGTGTGCAGGTAAGCTATAGTGTCATTGGTTCTTGGAATTTCGAAGTGCATACTGTAGCGCTGTGCATGGGCCTGATGTGTTGCATTTGTTTTGTCTTGTCCAGAGAGTGATGGAACTAGAAGCAGATGCCATGGGACATGAGGTACTTTTTGTAGATGAGGCCGGTTTTAACCTCAGTAAAACCAGGAGACGTGGCAGGACCATTATTGGACACCGTGGTGGTAACATAACCATGTGTGCAGCTATAAGACAAAATGGTGTTGTTCACCATCATGCAACACTGCACACATTATTGCATCCCTGGACTCCTTACATGACATGCTCACTGTTCAGAGACCAGAGCATACCCGATATGTCATCATATGGGACAATGTTAGTTTCCATAGGGCTGCTTTGGTCCGCAACTGGTTTACAGACCACCCATCCTTCATGGCACTCAACCTACCTCCATACTCTCCATTCTTAAATCCCATCGAGGAGTTCTTCTCTGTCTGGCGCTGGAAAGTGTACGACCATCATCCTCATCAACAGGTAGCCCTTTTACAGGCAATGGAGGAAGCATGTGGAGATACTGACCAGGCATCATGTCAGGCCTGGATACGGAATTCAAGGAGATATTTAGGTGCCATGGACTGGAGGATATCGCATGCGATGTGGACGAAAATTTGTGGCCGGACCCAGAAAGACGACATTTTTTTTCCCTTTTTTTTTTTTTTTTTTGTGAAATTACTATTTTGAGTTCTGACTTTGTCTTGGTTTTGATGAGTGGGAATAAACACCAATACTTGAAGTTTGGATCCTTGTATGTTTACATGACACTATGACAAAAGTAGGACCTCAAATTGACATCTGTACACAGAGAAAGCAAAATCCAGATGTGTTTTGTATTCATACCATCAGTGTGCAGTTGGCGCATTGTGTGCTTAGTAGATGATGGCTTGTGTGTACTGTTTGATATGAAAACACCATTTTTACGAAGGTGTGAAGAGGTAATCTAGCTGTGTTCGCTTTTGCAAGAGAACTACAATGTTTTGATAATTGGGTGAAAGGTTTTCTTATTTGTGTGTAGAGTTTTGCAAAAATAGCTAATAGTTACAAAAAATGTGCTTAAGCAATCAGAAAAAACTGTAAATTGTG
This sequence comes from Channallabes apus, assembly GCA_030522415.1. Taxonomy (NCBI): domain Eukaryota; kingdom Metazoa; phylum Chordata; class Actinopteri; order Siluriformes; family Clariidae; genus Channallabes; species Channallabes apus. Next base: position 8,034,053 of record CM060114.1, read on the forward strand.
TGTGTGTGTGTGTGTGTGCCTTGCATTGCCCTGGGGTCTTATTCACTGCTGGTGTTACTGGGATACACTCTATTGATCAGGATAAAGTGCTTACAGTAGATCTGCAGATGCATATTTCATATGTGTAACTGTCGAGAACGATACAAGGACAAGAGATAACTGAGCAGCCATGGATCACTGAAATTAGATTTAGATTCATGGGTCGGTTTAATATTATAAATGCAAATAGCATTTAATTTGAGCAGCTCAGACATTTTGTAATTAAACCCATCTATCATTTTTTTTTTTTATTGAATCCAAAGGCGCAGAAATGTGCCAGTTTGAGATCATGTACAAGAAGAAAACAAAGTGAGTGAGCTAAAACCCAGGACAGTGAAAAAAAAAAAAAAAAAAACTCATTACAAGCGGGACAAAGAGGCGTGCTTTTCATTCTGTATAGCAATTTTAGCTGTTAAAAATGGGATGTTTCTCAAGAGCAATCCGTAAATGTCACTCGGCACATCTGCTGAAACTGTGCTCGTGTGTTTGAACAGATCTTCTGTGTTGGACACTCGGTGCTTTCGAACATCCACTTAGTGTCTGGCCATAGACCAGCAATTGTCTGCTAATGACACTGCACATGTACAGCATGAAGCACAGTACGCAGGCTTATTAAACTCTAAATGATGTTGAATTGCTATAGAGGGCTAAGATGACCCTAAGGATGCAGCAGGGGGTCAGAAGGCAGACACCCAGTCAGGCTGGTGCACCAAACACGACTTATCTAATTTACTACTGTTGTTAAATAGATGTTTTTTGTTAGTGGTTTTATTTTAATGTGGATGATATGTCAGGCTTTACAAAGTAGACTGAATGTCTTCAAGCAAGTTGGACAGTATATTATACAGTTTAGCACATATATCCTTATATATCGATAGTATTCAATATAATTTATATCATGATGTTTATTTCTTTCCTTATGGAAAAATTACTTGCATTTAACATGTGAATATCTTCACATCTATCTTTTTTTTAAAAAACATATAATGTATGTGAGTAAGATGCAGAGGTGTCGAATACTTGTTCTTAAAATGTTTTTATGCATCAGTGCTTTTTTGGGGTATGTATACTTATTTACAGTTAAATATACGTATTAACCTTCTATCTTTCACTTTTTTTTTTTTTTAGATATTCTCAGTCCAATGCAATATATTTGCCTAAACCTGTTATTTATTGAAGTCAGCTATTTAAATCAGGCCCCTTATCCCCAGTGAAGGGCAATCTTAATGCTTCAGCATATCAAGACATCTTGGACAATGCTATGTTTCTAACTTTGTAGCAAGAGTTTGTTGAAGGCCCTTTTCTATTCCAACATGACTGAGCCCCAGTGTACAAATCAACATGGTTTGATGAGTTCAGTGCGGAAGAACTTGACCGGCCCTAACACAGAGCCCTGACCTCAACCCCATCAAACACCTTTGGGATGAACTGGAACGGAGATTGCGAGCCAGGCCTTCTCGTCCAACATCAGTGTCTTACCTCATAAATGCTCTACTGAATGAATGGGCATGAATTACCACAGAAACACTCCAACATCTTGTGGACGGCCTTCTAAGAAGAGTGGAAGCTGCTATAGCTGAGAAACGGGGACAGACTCTATATTGAAGTGTATGTATTTGGATACAGGTTTGGGCAAATACTTTTCTCTGTATAGTGTATTCTCTTACAGTACATCAGTCAATCCAAATTGTAAGCCATCATTTTTAAAGTATAAGCATTCCGTTCAGGCGTCACGGGGTGTAGTGGTTAGCACTGTCGCTTTGCACCTCTAGGGTCCGGGTTCGATTCCCAGTCAGGCTTGGTTCCCGTCTCTGTGTGCATGGAGTTTCCATGTTCTCTCTGTGCTTGGTGGGTTTCCTCCGGGTACTTCGGGTGTCTTCCAGGTTAGGCTAATTGGTATTCCCAAATTGCCCATAATAGTGTGAATGTGTGTACCCTGCAATGGACTGGCACCCTGTCCAGGGTGTACCCTGCCTCGTGCCCTAAATCTCCTGGGATAGCCTCCAGGTCCCTGTGACCCTGAATACAGGATAAAGCGGTATAGAAGATGAGTGAGTGAATGAGCATTCTGTTCAAGGCTACTGTCTCCCCCGTCACTACTAGTGTTACATCAGTTAATTTGTAACTGTGGTGTGAGCAAAAATGGACGGCCCACTTGTAATTTGCGTGAAAGACGAGCAGCGTGCAGTGATCCGTTTTTGTGGTCTGGGGGTGTGTACCTGCTGTCATTATTTATCAATATATATTTATCTTTGCCAGAGTGGCTTTTGCAGCTTCATGAGAGAAATTCAGAAAAGTACAGTACAATAATTGAGAGACACATATGCTGGTTTCTTGTTTCGTAGCGCCCTCTTGTGGTAGACATACTGAAGAGCAAGAGGAGATGAGTTGTTTTTAGCTGCAACTATCTGATCTAAGGGGGCAAAAAAAATCTAAAATAATGTTTTAATAACCTTAATAACCTCATAGCATTTAGCGTCTTATAAACTATGGGCGTACTGGAATTGATTTTATTTATAGCTCACTCTCAGTTGGGAATGCCAATAAGCATTAATCTGCATGTCTTTCATTGGAAAACGGAGTACCTGAAGAAAACCCGCCAAGCATGAAGAGAACATGCAACACGCACACGGATCCAAGGCGAGAGCCTGGAGGTGCAAGGCGACAGTGCTAACCACTACGCCACTGTGCTGCCAGTATAGATGCATGATTACCTTTATTTACCTACTGACACAGAGCACTCCAAAGCAACAATCTACACAATCAGCTTGATGGTGCAGTGATATGAACCTGCGACCTTCCAATCAGTAGTCCAATGCATGTGGACAAAATGTGACCTTTTTGACTTTAACTATGGAATGGTGGTTGGTGGCAGCTATCCAATTCTTGGTGTAGCGAGTACTACCATAAATACCGGACGTTGACAGATAAAGAATTTGTAGAGATAGTTAAAGGTTAAAAATAATCTGATGAGCTTTAATGTAATGAGTGATATTATTATTATTTCAGGTTGAAGTGCACGCACATGTCTGTCTGTCTGTACGGCAGAACTCGCTGTCTAACTTAATAATACAAAGAAATCACATTCTGTAAGGTTGACTATCTTACGCCTTGTGTACACTAAGTTGTACTTCTTTCTTCATCAGTCAAATATGCTCTCTGTTCGGTAATCAGAAAGTGAATCACAGATGAGAATTTGAAAAAGTAGATCAGATAAAGAATTTTTTGTCCAGCACATTAAAACTCAAACTTTCAGCAGTGAAAATATGAACGTAAACACTAATACCAAAAAATATTAAGTTTTTCTAATTAATATCTGTGTTGGTGTTAGTGTTTACATTTAGCAAGTAGTGGTTTATTCTAAAGTAGATTATAAAATCAGGTACATAACTGTCCATAACATCGCTTTTACTCAACATTTGGATTGGACTTACGGTCCAGGTTGACCATCAGGCAGAGATATTACTGTACTGCAAATGTTCCATTAAATTCTGTCCAGCAGGCGATTTACTGTAAGTTTGAAGCATACACAGTACTCTGTCCAAATTCTGGCAGAAAACCTGCTCATAACATCACTTTTACTCATGGTTTTGATTTTCATTCGCAGGTTTAACTTCCAAAAAACTGGCAAAGTTTCGTTAAATTCTGTTCAGCTAATTTATCTTTTTTTTTTTTTGCGTATTTGCCACTTTCTGTTTGACATTTTCTGAGGCTGCATGGTTTTAGCTCCTCCGATGTTGAGTTCTAACCAACGTACAGACAAAACTTCTCTTTTATTTAGATAGATAGTTTGTCCTTCTACAGCGGTACTTTAACCCAGGACATCTTTAACTTAAACACACTCTACACACCCCAAATGTGTGTTAGTGTACTGTACACATTTATGCTAATAAATAGGATGCACTATATGTATTAGTGTAAATGTTTACAGGAAAATATTGCCTGTTTATTGCAGATATAGAGTTACAATTGTTGAATACAGGCGATATTTTAATTTTATTATAATGTTTTTCAAATAAAACACAACTAGTCACGTTCTGCCAAATAATACCAGTCCCTCAGCACTGTATAAGGAAGAGAGAGGAATTAAACAAACTGCATATCCGGTGTGACCGGAAGTGAGCGTTGCGCGGGGCAACCAAAACGACACGAGAGTGGACTTTTCTAAAAAGGGTAGGCGGCATTATTTGTATACTTTATATATTGTTTATAACTATCATTTTTTCAATATATTTTTATATAATATATTTATTAGGGTGTAATGTTGATATTTCCTGTATGCATTACGGGGCTATTGTGAAAAGTAAAATGATTTAGGAAGGATGTAAGTTAATCTCGAGCTAGCTAGCTAATTCACCTCACAAACCAGCTAGCATGCTAACAACCACTCAAAGCGCAACTTATACAAGTGCACAATAATTATCATGCATTTTAAATAAATAAAAAAATAGTAAGTTGTGTATTGTATTAACAGTGTGGTAAAGTGTTAGATATTTAGCTTTTTAAGTTTAAAAGACTGAACTAGCCTTTCATAGGCACTTGTTCATTAATTTTTAAGCTAGCTAGCTAGGCAGCTAAACTAACTAGTTCTTAGCTCTAACTTAAATATTAAAGCAAGAAACTGAGCAGCTGCATGAAATGTCATGTTTAGCTGTGTCACTGTCTCCCTCTTTTTTTTATTTATTTTTTTTATATCTTTCTTCCACATTTCAGTCCATCTTCCTTGGTCTATCCATTATTTCTTACTCATCACTTCCTCTCCTTTCACCTGCCCTTCTCTCTTTTCTTACCTTTTTAAATCATGTTGCATTAAGGCTTCATCATTTTTTTGTATACATATGCTGACAGACCGCATGGAATCAATCATCATCATTATTATATATATATTTTGTTTCAGCATGATCTGATGTTTAACTCTCTGACATCCTGAAGACCTCCAACTGAAATGGCCAGCATCGCAGAGAAAGGTTTGACCAAACCCAAATTTAAATTTTATTTGTCACAAACAAGCATACATAGTAGGATATGAAGTGAAACGCTTATACGACCGCTCTGACATAAAAAGAAAGAAAAAGAGAGAGAGACAAGATCCAGGTCTGCTGATTGTGCCAGGAGTCTGAGATATAAACATCTCATTAGTGGAGTCTCTGTAAAGCAGAGCTCGTTGCAGATGTGATGGTGAGAGACACAAAGCTCATTAGAGTCTCCCAGGGATTCTGCTGTGCGTGAGTGTTAATCCCAGCTTCATCTGCTTTACAGTCATGTAGTGAAAAGCATGAATAATAGTGTGGATATGAAATATCAAGAGGCTGTCTGAACTTTTTACTACTATAGTACAAACTATAGTTGATCAGCATATAAATCATCTGTATGATTGAGTTTTAACTTTAATGTATGGTGTCCTTCATGGATGGGAATCAACAGTCACCTTGAAACACAACTGGGAGTCTGTTGGTTGAGATGTATATGAGCCGTCTGGAGATGCAAGTGCGTGCGAGCTGCACGGGAGGGACGTAGGAGCCCCCTGTCCAAAGCTCGCAGGAGTGGCATGCGAGCGGGGCACTGCCAACCAGACCTGCACAAGCCTTCCTTCCCTTTCTTTCCACCCTCTCTCCTTTAAACCTCCTAAATAAATTATCCTTTTTCCCGTAAGACCTCGCATCGTGTCCGTGCTTCATGGTGCCGCCCGTGCACATAGGGTCGAACCCGTTACAACGTTCAATTTATAACCGAATCGATTTTATTTTTCTTTAGCACCTTGCTTTCTTGTTTTTTTTTTTATCCTTATTTCGGAGATCAAAATTTTTTTTCCAGAATTCTTTGTACCAATGTATGATGCTAAGAAAAATGATGATTAACTTTTCAACTTTAACTGTTGTGTTGCAGAGGATGCTCGGGCTGAGTTGGACTCTGTTGAAGCTGAGTTGGAGCTGCTGGAGCTGCAGATCTCTGAGCTCCTGGAGAAGCAGGCATCTCTGACCTCCAGGAAAAACAAACTCCTGAAGATCCTCGACGGCTCATGTACCTCTGCTCAACCCTCAGGATCAGCAAAGCCTTCCAAGCCTGCCTTCAGCAAAAAAGACTTGCAGTATTACGAGGATGGAGGTAAAAGAAATCACTTTAAGTAAATTCCCAGGTAACACTGGTGACTGTTTGTGACTGTGCAAACTGCTTCCTCTGGTAGATTTCTCATGGTCAAAAGATGTTGAGGAGAAACTGGCAAACTCGTTCATGCTCTCCAAGTTCCGACCTCTTCAACGAGCTGCGGTCAACCTCACCATGTCAGGGAGAGACCTTTTTCTGGTGATGCCGACAGGCCGTGGCAAGAGCTTGTGCTACCAGCTACCGGCTGTCTGTTCAAAAGGTATACAGACAAATCCACTGTTTATAATCAACGTAGGGTTAAAAAAAAAATCTAATTATTTCATATTTAGATTTTTTATTTTTTTTTGCAATTCTGTAAGCATCACAATTTTTCTAAACAGCACCTTGGCATCCTGATTCCCATCCCTACTATCTAGCCAGTCTAAGTCTCTGGATGCACTGTAGCTGCATTGCATTCTGGGGCTTTGAGTTCAGTGTTCTAAGCTTGAGGTTTTGTTAATGCAAAGTCGAACATCATTGGGAACATCATTTGTTTTTGAAGTTAAACTGATAATGTGATGAATGTTGTCTGTCAGGTTTTACGCTGGTCATCGCTCCTTTGGTGTCTCTGATGGAAGATCAGCTCATGTACCTGAAGGCCATCAATGTTCCTGCTGTCACACTCAATGCTTCTAGTTCAAAGGTTAAAACAATTTCATATTATTATCTGGAACAATCATTAAAAAGAAACTAAGCTCGCTTTACTTCTATTTATCATTATAAATATTTATGCAGATTTAATTTTTTTGGCCTGTCCAGGAGGATTCTAAGTATGTCATGACGGGGATGGTTGATAAAAACTGCCCCTTCAAACTGCTCTACGTCACTCCGGAGAAGATCGCCAAGAGCAAACTGCTGATGTCTAAACTGGAGAAAGCTTATAACCTGGGTCTGCTGGAGCGCATCGCTGTGGACGAAGTTCACTGCTGCAGCCAGTGGGGACATGATTTCAGACCAGGTCTGATTTCTTCATTATAATAACCAGAAGGTTCATCACGTGAGCGTGTAGAGCAGGGACATCTGACCCATGCACTGTAATCCTTACTCATGATGCACTTTGTGTGACTCAGATTACAAGCTCCTGGGCATCCTCAAACGCCAGTTCTCCAAGGTCCCCCTGATCGGACTGACTGCCACCGCAACCAGCAGCGTTCTGAAGGACTGCCAGAAGATCCTGTGTGTTCAGGATCCAGTCACACTCACCGCACCATTTAACAGGCCTAATCTCTATTACGAGGTCAGGCCAGTTCTCTACATTACACATTACAGATACGTCATACATTACTCAGGTTCAGGTATAGGAAGCATACGTAAGGAATACCACACGTGGTGTCATGCTGGAATAGGAAAATAATCAATAATGTGGGGAAGATTTTGAAGAGGTTGTAACCTTGAAGTTTATTATTTTGTTTATTTTCTTAAGTGGTATAATCTAAAGTGTTTTATCCTTCTTGTAATATAGTTTCTCACAGATTACATTGTTCTTTTTATTTATTGATGAGCAGGATCATTTAAAATGTAATACTTTTATCATCTTGTGTTTTTTTTTACAGCGGCTATAAACGGTTATTCTATCACCAGCCACTTTTTTTTCCCTCTCTCATGACGTTCACGAATAATACTCACAGCATGTCATGTTACTGAGAAACCACAAAAAAGCGGTTTAATTCTGTAGCTAGAATTGTACTTGTCTTGCTTTAACTTTTATTAATTAATTAATTTGTTTGTTTTACAGGTTCGATTTAAGGACAATGAAGATTTAATCAAAGAAATTGCAGCGCTGATTAAAGGACGATACAAGGACCAGTCAGGTACATGTGAATGATGTTGCACCCGAATAAAGAATAACAGCAAAAAAGACACAGATTGTGTTGTAATGAGAAACTACAAAGTGTAAACTCCTCTGTTGTGAAGTTACTGCTTTATTGTGTCTCTAACCGCCTGCTCTCACCCTAGAGACTTGTTAGAGAGAACTTTTAGTATTAAAATTGTCGAGTATATAAAATCAATTTAAAGATTTAATTTTATTGTTTTTCTTTCCAGGAATAGTGTACGTCTTCTCTCAGAAAGATGCAGAGACGGTGTCTACAGAGCTGCAGCAGAGGGGCATCTTGGCCCAGCCGTACCACGCAAACATGCAGCCTTCAGATAAGACCCTGGTACATCGCCAGTGGTCTAGCAAAAAGATTCAGGTAAAATATAAACTCAATCGACAATCAACAGTCACTTGGGTGTTTTGAACCTCCCAGTTAAAACTGCCATACCCTGTAAGCTCCACCCCCTTTCCCTCCCATCTCTCATTAGTAAGGTTTTTATCTATTGGTCCTGTCTTTACTTGAGTTTCCTGCTTGAAAGATTTGTTGACACCGCACTCTCACTCTGTCCTGGTAAATAGAGAATGTTTTAAGTTTGTTTATGTGGAATAAAGTCGGTCAATATTCTGCTACGTTAATGTTGGCTAACATCAGTTAATTTTATTAGGTATGTACAAAAATTTGAGAGGTCGAAATATGGTTACAGTTCTTACATTTATTTATTTATTTAGAATCCATCGGCATGCAATGAGGGACTACGTTCATATTACATTCATAATGAAAACGTGATCAAAACTGTGTCTGCTCTTTCACAGTTAATCCGCAGCCTCTCAAAAAAATTCTTATGGAAACATTTTGCGGTTTCTATAAGGGTTATGTAAAAGGTTCTTAAGGTGTCTTCTCCATCACATCCCTTATATTGACTCAGGAAGTGATTTGTTCGTCCAAGAGTTTGAACCCTAAGCAATGAAAACCATGAAATGGAGACCAGTTTATTGGGATATATTTATAATATTAGGTGTATATGGTAATCTTTCCTTTCTAGTAGACAATATGAGAATCAACAGGCAGTAATTGAGTATTACATTGAAAAGTAAAAAAATGTAAGTCCAGTATAATTTCTTTTCCCCCTTAGGTGGTGGTTGCGACAGTGGCATTTGGAATGGGCATCGACAAGGCAGATGTACGGTTTGTTATCCACCATACTATCAGCAAGTCCATGGAGAACTACTATCAGGAGAGTGGACGAGCAGGTACGCTACTAACCCCAATGTCTACAGTTTAGATCCCGTGGATAGAACCTTAAAAAAAACAACATTAAAAGAAACAAAAACAAATGAGGTCCTAGTAGGAAAGAAATGGCTAGCTAACATTACTCTACATGAAATCATACATGCTGCTGATTAGTGGAACATGACACCATCATGTGTGAAATGCACTGAGAAAAATGTGTGTGATACGACATTTGACCCCAACTGAGTTGTGTTTTGTTTTCAGGGAGGGATGACGGTCCAGCAGACTGCGTAGTGTTCTATGGGTTTGCGGATATTTTCAGGATCAGCACCATGGTCGTGATGGAGAACACCGGGCAGCAGAAGCTCCAGAACATGGTGGCGTATTGTCAGAACGTGGACCGGTAATTACCGACATTATCACGTATGGATCAGCGTACAGATGCTTTTGTTATTTGCTGTGGCGTTACAGTGTGTAGTGTTACAGCAGGATTGTCTTGCAGTGACTTGTGCGATGATGTTCACCCACAGGTGTCGGCGTGCCATGATGGCGGTTCATTTTGATGAAGTTTTGGACGATGATGAGTGCAACCAGACATGTGATGTCTGTCGACATGGCAATGGTAAGACATCCATCCATCCATCCATCCATGGGAGCGTAAAAAGTAGCGGCAATGAAGCTGGTACTTCTAAGAAGCGGCAAGTAATGATGGAGACGGAAAAAAAATAATTGAGGGAATAGAGTGAAAATATGGCAGACATCGCTCATTCTTTTAACATGACTCGTTCAATCAATGGCACGATTCTAAAGGACAAGATCATGGAACAGCATAGTTTTATACTGTGTGTAGTCAATTCAGTAAGTATCCTAGTACCTAGACGATGTTTGTTGGACTTACGAACGAGCTCTTGGAACAGAACTTGTTTGTCTGTAGGGGACTGTACCTGGTTATTTATTTATTAATTAAAAATGTTTCAAGACCTGAGTTTTATAAATGACAGATTTCAGACCCAACATGTTTAAATACAGTTATCTTTTATATAAAAAAACTTTGAACAACACATGCTGATTTTCCAAATGTATTTTTGTGACTGGGTCCATGTCTTTTGTTGCCAGACTACATCACCATGGACATCACCAAGCACGCACGTGAGGTGGTGGACATCATAGAGTTGGCCGCGTCTATGGACGAGAAGATGACCCCTCTGAAGGTGTGCGACACCTGGATGGGCAAAGGCAACGCCAAAATCCGTAAAATGTCCAAGGTCACGACCTTATCACGCCTGGAGGTGGAGTCCATCATTGTTCATCTCTTACTGCATGGCTACTTAAGGTACTGTTTAATGTCATACTTTTATGAAGAGTAACACGACGTTTTATTTTCCGCTAGTTAACTATGACTTTAACTCTTGTCCGCATTTTGTTTTAAAGCGAAGATTTCAGCTTCACGCCGTACACTACCTACTTTTACCTGAAAGCAGGACGTAAAGCTGGCTTACTGAAGAGCGACACACACTCCATAACGATGAAGATGAGGAGGAAAGTGTCAGCACCCAGCTCAAGTGTAAATATTCCTTCTTTATGTCTTTCCCATTCTCTCATATTACCAGTAGGTAAGGTCTCTTTCTTTACCTTTTAATTTCAATCTATTAAAATTGATGCACATTTCAATTCAAACCTTATTATAAACAAACCCATTCCACTGTAGATCAGTCTGTCTTTTACATTTAACTAATTATACTCACAATCACTTGTAGTTGTCTCCTTTATTTATAGCTAGTTGCACCTAGAAATCATTTATAAGTACTAACAGGAGATCTCTTTTGTCCAGCATCTTTTGTTCAACAAAAAACTAATTGAGGCAAAAAACATGACCTCGACATCTGAGATATCTCACTGGAGTTGCATAATTTGATGATCTTTGCTTACAAATAGAACAGAATTTGCAGATGAATAGCAAGTATTTTACAAAAAAAAGACTTCTTCATGGTGTTCCTCATTAATTAATGTTAATTCAGCACATACAGTAAGATACCTGCCCCTTGTGTACTGTAGAAGCACAACATTTTGACACCAGAGAATGTTAGTATGACTTATTGCTCCAGAATGTACCAAAAGAGTCTTCCTCTTAATAATAAAAACGTTAAATAAGTCAAATGTATATGAATCTGGAATGTCTGACGGTTTATGTATGAGGAATTCTGCTGAAATGTTCAGGAAGAAATTGCTGCACATATTTATTGTCCCGGGAACAGTTCTTGTCTGTAAATAATTATTCATTATTATTCATTTTGATTTTTTTTTCTTAAGTGATTCCTTTGGTCAAGTTACCCTCCTAATTTCATTTCAGGATATAAACCTTTCATTTTTCTGAAGCAAATGTTTTTAATGACTTATTTTGCACGAAGGTTGTCAAGATTGAGAATGAGTTTACCCCTGACATTTGGACATGCTCTGGTGTGGATTTCATAAAGGTTTGATTTATTTAGTTCAAGAACAAGATACAGTAGTTGTCTGTCAAGTTTTATTCAGCTTTACCCTTCATGCTCTCCAATGCAATCCTGATTCTAATGCTAACGCTAGTCCGAGTGTCGGACGCAGAATAAAAGACGCAGAGTAAAGAGGAGGTGGAGAAATCTCGGGCATGCCAGCGAGGCAGCGCAACAGGCCGTGATTGCCATGAAAAAGAAAGGAAGTAAAAGACGGCGCCAGCGGCGAGCACAGAGACAGTACGTTCCGAGCAGTGTGAGCAGCTCACTGGATGTTAAACCTGTTTTTAAAAGCAGGAGCAGATGCTTTCGCTACAGAGTCAAGCAGGTGACCTGATCAGCAGAGCACTTTGTCCCAATCTGAGGTGGAGGTCTTCTTGATTTTTGACATCACACTATGGTGACCTCTGAAACTGCACTTTTTATGGGGACTATGTGTCACTTCCCAGAACTAACGAGGCATACAGACCAATACTACACGATCTATTCGTGCTCTTCCTGCACAGGACTCAGGGGTGGACAGATCATAAATGTATGATCCAGTGTAGCAGGGAAATTTATTTGGGTGGACAGACTACTTATTTGGTTGATTTGCATACTTTCCTTACTTGCATTAAGTAAAAGTATACAGTAATAGTAATACATCACTTAGTAGTAATGGTATACATTACTTATGTACTTAACTTACTAGGGCTGCACGATATATCGAAAAAATATCGTTATCGCGATAATGGTATACGCAAAAACCATATCGCAAAGAGTTGCGATAAATAATTTATGTGCCAAGCATTATATGCCAAATTTGACCAATCAGATGTTTACTCCTCTTATACTTCCTGGTTCGCGACCGTATTACTTCCAGGTCCTAGTGCCGGTCGCAGAGCGAGTGTGTGTGTGTGACAAATAGTATTTTTAAATTTAATTTTTGATTCATAATATTAATTTTTATATATAAAAAAAAAAAACAGGCAAGCCAAAGAGAATATTTAGTTTAAAAGATGCTCTTGTTTTAAGACACTATTGATGAGTGTATGGTTACATGTAAATAAAAAGTAATGTTTGAAAGTAATTCATATTGTGTTGGCAGGTTTATAGTAACAGCAAACCAGAAGTCAGAATATCTGCTGAGGGGTTTAAGTCATTCATAGTGTTTTGAAGTCTAAATATTTGCAACTTCCTTGACATATAGTTTCTTTTTAGCCTGAACTAGATTTAATTACATCAGACGAATATCTATTACCTGTTTATTTTAGTATCATCATTACATATAAATAAATAATAAAAAAAAATAGGCAATAATAAAAAATGCATTTCTCTAGGGAAATGTTATATCACAAGAAATATCGTTATCGCAGTATTCAACAACAATATCGCAACAAAATTTCGTAATATCGTGCAGCCCTATAACTTACCCACCTTATGTCACTTACTTACATATTTTACGTGAATTACTTTTCTATTTTTGACAAATTAAACTTAATTGCATTACTTAATTTACTTACTTTTATTTTACTTAATTTACCTGCCATATTTCACATACACACCAACTAAACTCTTTGAACTTAATTTATGCACGTAACTTATGTTACCTAATTTATTTGACTTGTGTACTTACTTTTCCTTCAATGAGAAATTTGGGTGCTACTTTAGCAATAGGAAAAACGATTGATTTTGAATAAGAAATAGATGTATACATTCCACATGCACATTAACAAATTACACCCAGAGAGAAGACATCAAGAACTTGTGCTGTAGTTACAGCATGGAGTGCACTACACCAACATGAAGTGCAAACAGATCAATAATCAAACAGTTTTTTTTTTTTTTTGTGAATGTCAAACCTACTTGTTCTTGTAGAAACTATGAATGAAAACTAATAGTGCTGACAGCAAATCTACCTGCCCTGACCGACTGATTTGTCCACCCCTGTGAGCTATGTACTTCCTATTGGAGAATTGTATTGGTGTCGGCTTTTTGGAAATTCATCCCATGATAAATGTTCAGTCTGTATTCTCTTTTTCAGTCATGGCTTATCACTCTGCACTCAGGCTTGCCCCAGCCTCAAACACACACTGGTTAAACAAAGCTCTTGTGCTGCCCACAGGTCAATCTGACAGGAGGCAGCGGAGATAAGAGTAGTGCCAAGCTAAAACCAAAAGAAGGAAAAAGACCTGCAGAGAGTGCTGGGAAAAGCCCCGTGGCCAAGAAAATCAAGAAAGAAACTGTTCCCTAGTCCCGTGAAGAAAAAGAGGCCAGAAGTACAGTTTCTTCTTCTTATTATTATTATTACAAATGCGCATGAGGTTTTATTTGGGATGTTCTGGAAAAAAAAAATCATAACACTCGTTTGTCTTGCTTGTCCAGCAATGTCTGTTGCCTTTCCCTAACATCATGCTGCACGTCCTTGCTGTACATATTTTCATGACTACCATCCCCTCCTTCCCTTTTTGCTAACGCAGGATTGTGGGTTCATTTACATAAGCACATTACTGGGTGGCTGCCATGACACTTTGCATGGATCACTAATACCATGTACTAATAATCTGCTGTTCCTCTTCGCTACCACGTTCACAGATTACAGATTTATAATGTCCTTCGTTCCCTCAGATTGACCAATCAGCTGATGAGCTGCAGGAAGAAATGCGTGGATGCTCAAAGGATGCAAATACTAATGATGAAAGTGCTAATGGAAATGTAATCAAAATGAACACCGACCAACCAAACCCCGAGGAGAGACTTTCCCAAAATGAGGCAGACTCTAACTCTTTACAAGCACCCGAACGTAGCCAGCCTTCTGTAATCGAAGTAAACGTTGAAGTGAACACTCAGGAACAGAAAGGGTTCACCGGGAACGGCGTCCAAGACCATCTTCATAAAATGACTAAGCGACAACTGGTGCCAGCTAAAAGACGACAACAGTTTTCACCACCAACTTCGAAATCAGTTCTGGCCAGCTGTCCATCAGAGACCTCCATCATTTCTGCAGCAGCCCTAGAAGAGCTGTCCGACCTCCGCAGCTACTACAGCAAACAGTTGAGGAGGATAAACTACACTTCCCACGAGCAGCTGCAGGAATCCGGGTCTGGAATGCTGACGTGTATAAGGGAGCCACTAAGAAGTCTCCGTCTCCCATCCAGTACCACCATAGCCAAAGGTGCTAGAAATTTATGGACACGTGTTAGTATGAGAAGAAAACTTATTCAGAGATGAATGTGCTTTTTTTTTTTTTTCTTTCTGGGTTATGAAACATACGAAAATGATGGAAGTTACCTCAGAGTTACAGTTTTTAAGTCTGCTTTCTGCAGGAATGTTTCGTGCTGCACTGTCTACTTGTTAGGGACGGGGAGGGGGGGCAGATCAGTGTTTAATTTATAAATTTCGGGTTTTTTTAAAATATGCTGGTGTTAAACTAATTGTAATAAATATTTTGAAAAAGCATTCGTTAGTCTGTTAGTTTATACCACAGCACTGTTGAATTCTGGTTTCTGATAAAAAAAAATTGTTAAAGGTTTTCTAGAAGGAGTTAAGCTGTAAATAAGTCTCCAGGATAGATTAGTTCAGACATAACTGGTGTCTCATTTAAGTGTTAACTGGGGTCTTTGTGCATGTTTTTTTTTTTTTTTTGGAAGAGAGTAAAAGCCACTCACAAGGGAATGAATATTTGTAACTGCTATATCACGAGTGATAACAGGAACTAGCTTTTTATCCTGTACCATCAAAAACTGCTGTTTAATAAATAAAATGTGTTGTTTTTTGTAATTCTTCGTTCCTCTTTTACTACAGCGAATTTCAATTACAATTTACTGTCCTATAAGAGGAACAAAACACTTTGATATTCGTTGTTCTAGGAAAATACTCCACTTCACAGTGTCATGGTGGTAACAGTAAATTCCATTTCATTTCACCGCTCCATTGTTGATTATTTTCCTCTAAACACACACCCCTAAGTTCTTTATTCATCTTGTACCACGTCTCACTTTTTATCTGTTCATAATTATGTTTAATGTTAAATCCTTAACCAAGTTTTAATGGTTTATTTCTTTTTTTTTTAATTTGTTTAAAAAAAAAGATGTTTTTGTTTGTTTGTTCAAATGCCATTCAGTTCATAAGCAATTCTAATTTCTAAACAGATCCTTTAAAAAAAAATAAAATCCAGAAAATTATAATTGCTCCTAAAATAGGAAGCAGTATTTGTTTTTGCTATGTTTTCCCCTTTGTTAATGGTTTTCTTTTTTTTTTTTTTTTTTTTAACAGCCCAACAAGTTATACTGTTTGTATTTTGACCAGAAGTAAACTTTCTGATTCATTTCTACATGGACAGTTATTTTAGTGTGTTAAAAGCAACACTTATTTATTTTTTTTAAAGACCAACAGGAACATGCAGTACACTTAGTCTCCAGTAGGTGGCTACATAAACAAAGAAACTGTTTGAAAGTGTTTTATACTGTATATGAAATTGGTGTAGCAGGACATTATACAGCAAAGGGATTATTTTAACTAACCCATTCAAAGTGCAAGTGCAATCATAACCGCAGATGAGTTAACACAAGTTCATGATGTGTAGGAGAGACGATTGGACGCACTGTTTGTATACACTCCATTGGAATGCTTTCAGTATAGAACAATGGAGAAAACAGTCTTTCTTTGGAACGTTATCTACTGTTAAAACGTGAACCAAAGCTCTAAGAGTAAGTTTAGGGAATGTTTAATTGATGCTGTTGAAGGATATGATTCAGTTGCTGGGTAATTGTAGGCAGATGTTTTAGATGTGGAAGGGTTGGTAAGGCTGAAATTTAGAGATCCAGGAGAAGTTTCTGTGGGACCTAAGATCATGTTTTTCACTATTTTCATCAGTATTTTTTTCAAAACCAATAATCCTTGTAAAATATGTTCAGATAGTAAAAACCGAATCCAAAAAAGGCTCTTCTTTTCCACTGTTTTTTTTTTTTTTTTTTGCATGCAGGAACCTGGATCATCAGGTATAACAGCACAGTGATAATTCATATTAGCATTATAAAGATCCAGTTAGTATGTAGACAACTGAGAAGAATATGTTGTTAAAATAACGTACGCTGTGCTTCACAATGCTTTGCACATTAATGTAATTGGTTGTTTAATGATGGGCCTGGAGCAACACACTAACAAGATCATTTTAATTGATTCAATTAAATGAATGTAATTTAATCAATACCAATTGCATCGTGTGCTCACTTCTCTTCGGTTTAGTATGTCGATGGAATACAGGATAAACAAATAGTGTGGTGTACGTATCTACATTTAGTGTATACACTGCTCTGCCAAAAAGAAAAACCTGTACACGCCAAGATTTCATTGGCCGCTTTTATCTTTGATTACAGTTTGGTGGTGAATTCATGTGTGAAAATGATTCCTCATGCTCCCAGAACCACTTTTTTACAATCTAAGTCCTGGAGTCCATGTCGTCAGGCAAGAAAAACTCCATAGATGTGATAACCTGGTCATTCAGTGCAACTGAAGAAACCCCAGCTCATAACACTGCCTCCAGGCTTGTACAGTTGAAACTATGCAAAATAGGCACAATGTTGACTCATCAGACCATGTGACTCTTGTTAATATTTATGATCCTTAGAAAGTGTTTGGTCTCACTAACAGAAATTAACAAAAAAAAAAAGGAAAACATCTTTCCCTACCCAGTTTGAACCTCCTCAGCATTCTTACGTTGAGGTCTAAGGTCACTGATTTGCCGAGAAACCACTTGTCACTAGAAGGACACTGGTCAGAAGTTCCAAATGAAGGGTAAACAGTGACCTCAGTAACCTTTGACCTGTCTGGACAGTTTTCTTCAGCCTCTATTGATCCCAGGGATTCTTTTAGTTTGGAGTCTGAGTGTGATGAAATTCTCAAAATGCATTTTTTGCATGGATGCCATTCGACAATTGGATGCCATTTCCAAAAACAAGAGGATATATGAACTCTTGGATTATTCGTTTAGTCCTTTTGGGCAAGTGTGCATTTCAGGATAACCCAGCATGCCTCTTATAGCTCCACAACACGAAGAGAGGGCTGAGAAGTTTGTTTAAAGTTTCAAGGTAAGACCTGCACTCCAGATATGTTTTATTAATAATGTCTAATGTTCCTGAATGAATTAGAGCTCAAGTTTGACGCTTAACCAGTTTTGACTTGTCGATGCAGCATTTCAACTAGGAGCCAAATCGAATAACTGTACATCAAAATGTTACTACTGGAAACATTTCTCTTCGGTCTGCCAGGTTGTGACTTATTTATGTGGAACTTGTCTTCTTTCTTTAGTTCTTCCAAGTAAAAATGAGGACGTTGATTCTGCTGTTTTGGATAATTGTTGAGGTGGCTAAGACTTTAGTGCTTCAGCCAAGTAAGTACTGAGAACAATTACATAAAAATACACAACAATGTCTGATGTTGTGGTTCTTCTGATTGCTGTGTGCTTGTTTAATTTAATCTGGATCAGTATGTTTGGTTTGTGTTCACTTTTAATAACTAATATTTTATTTTTCGTTGTCAGTAACAAAGCTGTGCATTAATTTCCCTGGGTTGTTTGGTATGTTCGCTCCTACAGGTCTGAATGTATCATCTCCTCAGAATGTGTCTTTAGAGGGTCAGACCTGGACTGAGTGGAGTCCTGATCACCTTCAGCACCCTGCAGCAGGGGAGGAAGAACAACTGAAATGGGAGAAAGAGCCAGGAACCCAGATTACTGTAACAATAAAAGAGGAACACAAGGCGGATTTTGTACGCGGTGAGACATTTGGTCAAGACGTGCATGAAATCCTGAAAGAAGGAGAAGAGCAGTATGGAGAAAGTGAAAAGCAAGGACAGGATCAGAAGGTGGAGAACAAACCAAGAAATGAGGAAATTCAGGAAGAGAATCAGGGTGGAGATCAATCTATATCTCCTTCAGTAGACACTCCCCTTTCTACTTTCTTGCCTTCTCAGTATTTCTCATCCACCATCACAACAAGAAGTTCTGATATCGAAGGCCAAAATATATCTCACTCAAGTCACTTTTCAGATCTGAGAAAAACATCCATGCCATCAACCAATGAGACCAGCACAGATGAGAATTCCTCATTAGGGCAGATTGAGAGTTCTGTAGAGGATGCTACTCTTACGGTTATGGCGGCCCGGGCTGGCCCTACTGCCATGAGCGTACCCAAAACCAACAAGCAAAAGGAGAGTACAAAAATCAAAGAAAAACTTAAGAAGAAGGGGAAGAAGGGAAAAGATAAGAGTGGTAAACCCATGAAAAATGCAAAGCAGATAAAAAAGTTTAAACAGGATCAAAATGAACTTACCACTACCCCATACTTTCCATATTTTGAAGATCACTACTGCCCACCAGACTGTGCTTGTTACGGGAGGTATGTATCAAACATGGCTTCACATATGCTGAGTTCAGTCCTGACAATTCATTATTTTTTTTAAAGTTATGTGTGCTTTCTTGTTCTTACAGGGTGGTGCAATGTTCAGACAAAGGGCTGGATAAGGTTCCCTACGGAATTCCTTACAATTCCCGCTACGTTCTCCTTATGAACAACCGCATTGAGGGAATTCCACTGTATATGCTCTCAGAGTACCTTTCTATGGAGTTCCTGGTGCTGAGCAACAACCGTCTGGTAGACAGTTCCATTGTAGGTGCCTTCGAAGGCATCCAGGCCCTAAAGAGGCTGTATTTGGACCGGAACCTCCTCCAGAGTGTCCCTACAGACCTTCCAGCCTCACTGGAAGAACTTCGTCTGGATGGGAACAAAGTGAAAGTGATATCTGAGGTGGCCTGGTTTCGCTGCCCTGGCCTGCTCATCCTCAGTTTGAGCAACAACAGTTTAGAAAGTATCTCATCCTCATTCCATGCTGGGGTTTTTTCTTCACTGAGCATCCTTCGCACCCTCAGCCTCTCTCACAATCATCTTACGTCTGTCCCTCTCCCTCTCCCGCTTAGCCTTCAAGAGCTTTATCTGCGTGGGAACCTCATCGAACACTTCCAGACAGGTATTTTTCTGGGCAAGGCACAGCTTCAAGTGCTGGACCTCAGTGCCAACAAACTTACCAACAAAGGTTTGGGCAAGAATGCGCTCATTAACGCTACTCGCTTGGAAAGTCTCAACCTAGAAGGAAACCTTTTGAAGCAGGTCCCTCGTTACCTTCCACGCTCCCTAAGGACCCTTAACTTAGAGGGTAACTCCATCTCAAGCATCAGCAAGGGGACGTTTTTCTCACTTCCACACCTAGAGCACCTTGGCCTGGCCCGCAACAAGATCTACAAGGTTGCACCTGGCGCATTTCGGATGCTTCCTTTGTTGCACCAGCTGGATCTTAGCCACAATGTGCTTCACCAGGTCCCACGTCTCCTCCCAGCTTGGCTCATTTACGTCGCGCTCAACCATAACAAGATTGAGAAGATTCCACAAGATGCTTTTTGTTCGTTTGAAAAATCAGATGCAGCCAAAAGTCGTCTGGTTAAGGTGCAGCTGGACCACAACCTGGTAGGTTTGGGCAGCCTAGACAACATAAATTTTAGCTGTCTACGAGGCTTTCAGGTGGTGCACCTTTATTAAATATAGATACAAAGATACAGTCTCTGATATAAAGCAAAAATAAAAAAATAAAACAAAGAAGAAAAAAGTATAGGCAGCTTGAACTCAAAGGTTACAGTAGGCATAGCATCATACCATAAATGGACCAATTTATTTATTTCCATTCTGATTCTGTCTTAACCAAAGAGAATCAGAAGGGCAGGTGATGGTATTCCTTGGTTAGCTTAGATATGGGAATCACCAGGGACCACCTGATGTGGTGTTATTATGATACCTAGGTGCCGATTTGATTTGTATTGCAATTCTATCAGTATTTAAAAAAAATACAACGATTCTAGATTTCCTTCCAATTCTAAATAACCTTAATTTAGAATTAAATCATTTGCTCTGACTGTGCACCACCAATGCGTTAACAGCGCCAGTGTATGAACAGTTTACGCTAAATACATACTGTATATACATTTTAAAAATGATTCTGCAGTCATTGTGACGATACATGAATTACCAGACAAAAGATCCAAGACCACTGCCCACTTTTCCTTTTTCCCCCTAACGTTGTGCATGTTACTGTTCCTATTTTAAAATCCATTAATTGTTGTTCTACAAGTGATGAGTTGTGTTGATGTAGATGTAGACAGGGACATCTCAAATGCATTATTGAACCAGGGTTTGAAAAGTGGTTATACTCGCTTACAGCTTTTAAACAAAGATCCTTTGCTTCAACAAAAAGCAATCTGCTGCACAAAAATGGATAATTGTTTACGTTGTGACTTTTATGTAGATGTGGCATGTTTACTTTTATGATGTTGCGTGATTACATTAAATTATGTTTATTAATAGTGACTCTTGCTTTTTTTTTTTTTCCTGCTATGAACGTTACAGTGTTTGAAAGTGACCAAATGTGTGTCTTCTTATCTGGATTGTGGGATGGCCAATGGCAAAACGTGACTATTCAGGATTATCTAACGTTTGATATTTCAACCAAGATTCAAATAAAATGTTTCAGTATTAGGGATACAGTATTGGAAACAAATCATGTTTTAAAATAGTAGTATACAGTATTAAACTTAAATTTGTGTTTTAATCACAAATATCCTCAAAATTCCTTGTAGATTGTGTGTGTGAATACTTGCCCTGTCCCCTGGAATAGAATCCAGGCCTCCCACAACCCAAAACAGGATACTCAAACTAGTCCATCTGGCACCAGCTGTCATGCCACAGTCAGTCAAAGTCACTGAAAATACACTGTTCCCTTATTTCCACGTATTACATAATTGGGTGATGTGTATGTGTAACTGCATGAATGAGCAGGTTTACGGGTATTCCTAATAATGTGGCCCTGTGTGTAAATAATTATGATATTTAAGAAATCGCATTGTTTATTATTAAATTAACCATGGGAAATGTACCAGCCTGTGCCTAGATACGTAATGTCCAAACACACACTTGCTGATTGATTGTTTGTTATACAGTACTGGCAATCAAATAAACTTAATTAAAACATGATCAAAGTTGTATTAAATAATAATAATAATAATAATAATAGCATTAAATACAAAAAATGAAGGTTTTATACCAAATATCGTCCATTATTCAAGTCTTTTTAGATCAGATTAAAAAGTGATATTACAAAAATATTTAGTGTAAGAACTTTTATTAAACACACACTGAATAACGTTTTACAGTAAAGTATTTTATTCACTTACATCCACTTTTCCAGTACAAAATAAAGTAAAAAGACAAATCTTCACATTCTGTCAGATTACTGAAGCTTGTCTTGTGTTTCAGTGGATTTTAGTTTAAATGTCTAAAAATGTAAAATAATGAAATAATGAATTATTTTAATGAATAATGAAAAGTGATAGAAATTAAATAAATAAAACAGGAGGACTGATGGTACTGAGCAAGGTGATTACACTCACTGAGCACTAGATGGCAGGAGAGCATGGCTTTTAATATTGTTAAAATTATTATTATTCATTTGTATATCATTTGATTTCATATGCAGAGTCAGTGTACAGACAAATCATTTCATAGGAAATGTAAATGCACTTTATATTACAAGTAGTTTTTTTTTAGTTAATTCTTTTCCCCCCTTGTTATTCTGTGTATACAGTGTGAGCAAGCACACTTCCAGTCTGAACTGCTTCTCACGTGGGCGTTTTAATAAACTTTCACAATCCAGAATAAAGTGTTGAGGAAGGTTAAATGAAATGCAGAGAGAGGGGGGAAGAGAGAGAGAGAGAGAGAGAGAGAGAGAGAGCAAACACCAGATTCAGATCTAGTTTGTGAGTTTGGTGAATTCCATGTGTCTCGTAGTGATGCTTAGCTACGTGGCAGGGTGAGACAGCTGTAAAGACAGAGGAGGACGGCCCGGGAGGGGGGGAGGGGGGGCAAAAGAATGGCAGAAGGGGGAAAAGGAGGAGACGGAGAGAGAGAGAGAGAGAGAGAGAGATTTGGGTTGAAGGTGAAGTGCTGCTCCAGTGCTTCCCTCTAATCCAACAGGACCCTGACCACTGCTCTCTCCCTCTCTCTCTCTCTCTCTCTCTCTCTCTCTCTCCCCCTCCATCTCCCCCTCTTTCTTTCCTTCCTTCACTTATTTCATGGCATGTTAGGACATGTGTTTTGAGCTACATATAAAAGGCATTAGCAGGGATAAAAACCCAAATGTGGAGAAGAAGCTGCTGCAGAGATACAAAACCCCAGCTGATTTAACATCTTAAGTCAAGGCATTAGTAATAAATTGAGATCAGTTGGTTCTCTGAGCATCACTCTTTTGGCCGTGCACACGTCCTCGTTATGATCTCGTGAACCGTTCCATCCCACGGCTGTTTGGCCGGGTGTGTTCTTTTATTGAATTCAGACCACGTGGACGAGCTGTCCGAGCTCGCATAATGGCTTGTCATAGTTAAAGAATGTCTAGGGGGAAAATGAGAAGAAGAAGAAGAAAAAAAAGCGAGAGAGAGGCAGGAAATTAAACCACACCCTGGAACAAAACACAGACCATCTCTTAAAGAAAAAACGAGGGATGAATTTTAAGCCTGAGAAAGTCCTGTTTTTGTTTTGTTTTTTTGTTTTTTTGTTTTCACCATCTTGCTGTTTGTCAAGTTTTCAGACGTTGCACTGAATCCACACCGTATTCACTTATTAATGCACTTTTCAAAAATGTATCTTAAATGTATTTCAGCTCAAGAAACATCCAAAATGTAACAATAGTCAACTTTTTTTTAAAAGAGGTTTGCAGGAAATTTGGACAAAAAAGAAAAAAGTGTGCATAAGGTGTTGCTGTTCCAGAAGTAGGAGTAAGGGGGCGCCTGAGTCAGGCAGGATGAGAGCTAGTCACATACACCCACACACTTTTACACACACACTTTCACACACACACACAGGAGACAGGACCATGGGAGCCAGAAGGACCTCAATATTCACACACTCCCTAGTTTGCACACACACTCCGACTCACTCACACACACACAAACACATTTGCATATACATACACTGACACTCTGTAACCTTTGACATTTCTGTTTCTTTATTTTAACAGGGTCTGGTATGGTGCAGAAATGAAGGGATATGCGACTTCATGCATGGACGGAGCACAAACACAGCCTGTACACGAATCTGTGTGTGTGTATCCTTAGCAGCTTGTGTTTTTTTAAACACACACACATGCATTCTGTATATCTATGTGAAAAATGAGAGCTGAGGCTCCACAAGGGGGCTTTGCTTTGCAGGACAGGCAGGACATGAGAGGTGATCTCACACACACATACACACATGAAACCTACGACACCTTACCTCATTTATTCATTTGCACAAACACACAGACATTAGCAATGTCCCCCCCAAAAAAGCTCAATCATAAAGAAGAGTTGCATAATTTAATTAAAAAAAAAAATAATTCAAACCTTCTTAATCTTCAATTAACTAATTGTTGTTAAATTTTAAACCATTCCCAGAAATGTTTTATCTTCCTGTAACAGTGTAATAATTGCAGATTTTTTAGATAATAATGGTAAAAATATTTTTTGTTTATTTGTTGGTTATTTGAATTATTTAATTTATTTATTTAAAACTTTTTTTGGTTACTTTTCTGCTTGCTTTTATTTCACATCAGTTATAATGCAAAGTTCATCAAAAGTTATGTCTTAAATAACAGCAGTGAATTCAATTATATGGAGGTACAAACTTCCCATTAGTTATAGGTCTCAGTCAGCCACCGTTTCAACCCTAAAAGTAAAAAAAAAAAAGCATGTAGTCAGCTAGATCATATAAGCTGTTAAAACAAAAAAGGTCAAAGGTGACCTTGGCCTTGTGCTTCCTGCAAGATCCTATCCCTGATAATCAATGATGCAAATTTATTGGAACCCCCTCAAGCATTCAGGTGTCTCTGTAGACTACATAGCGTTCCTTAGAAGCATTCCAAGCCACCATTTAAAAAGGTTTTGTAGTTGATAATAAATAGCCGATCCGAATCTCGGCAGGAAGTCTTCCCTGCTGGACTTCCTGTTTCCATGGTTCTGATTGACTGTGTAACAGGAGACCACGGGGTGGCTGTATTGTAGAGAGTCTATTCAACACACAAATGCAGAATCACGAAATGCCGCTTTCACATTAGCCTGGTGTTCTTTCCCTGATGGAGCCAATCTGCTCGAGGACGTGGTGTTTCCTCTGGAGCAGACGTTACCTAAGCAGCCTGAACCATGGGCTTGTTTTTTCCTCAGTCATTTCGCTGTGGCAGATTCATACGCCGAGTGGAAAACAGGCCGTGTAACAGTCTGGGTTCATGACGCAGCTTATTCAAAACACTTTGTTATATGTTCTCCAGCTGGGTTGCACCAGTTTGCAAATTTCGCAGGTTTTTGCTCTATTCGAGGTTTACCACAGTGTGTACATCCTGAGTCACTTTATGGTTCCTGCTTCACACAGTGTGTATTTTGGTGGTGTTATCACTAGATTCGATGACTTTTTATTTATTTTATGTGAATTTATTTTGTAACAGATTCTAGCTACAAAAACAGTGACTTTTTATAGCAGACATTTCTGCACTAGATACAATGCTCCAGCTCACATCACACGTGTTGGTTATACAAAATTCACCTTACCTAACACCAGGTTGTTCCCAACCACCAATGCCTCATCAGTATTTCTCCCAATGGCCATAAACTGATTACTATCATGACCAAACAGTGATTACAACTTTCAACAACCAATATTTGATCACTGCAGGTCTAATTCACCAATCACTGAAGTTGTATTTGAAAATCAATCCCTGATCATTGTTATTCCCAACAACCAATACCTAATCACTGCTACTCCTAATGGTCACTCCCTGATCATTGTTGTTCCCAAAGACCA
The DNA here is from genome assembly GCA_030522415.1 of Channallabes apus. Classification (NCBI taxonomy): domain Eukaryota; kingdom Metazoa; phylum Chordata; class Actinopteri; order Siluriformes; family Clariidae; genus Channallabes; species Channallabes apus. The sequence continues at coordinate 8,059,679 of CM060114.1, forward strand.
ACCCCTGTCAGAGTTGCTCGCAATGGCCAATATCTGATCGCTGTCATTCCTAACGGACAATCACTTATCACTGTTGCTTCTAATGGCCAGTCACTGATCACTGTTGTTCTCAAAGACCAAACCCTGTTACTGTTGCTCTCAACAGCTAATCCCCATCACTGTTGCTGGTAACAGCCAACCCCTGATCATTGTTACTTCTGATAACCAATTCTTGAACACTGTTGTTCCCAAATGCCAATCCTTCATCACTGGTTCTCCTAATGGCCAAGCACCAATCACTGTCAGTCCCAAAACCAAACCCCTGATCACTGTTGCTCCCAATGACCTATCGCTTATCACCAATTACTGATCACCGTTTTTTCCAAAAGACCAATGCCTGATCACTATTGTTCCCAGCAACCAATCACTAATCACAGTTATTCCCAATGACCAGTCATTAAATTGACCAGTCTGTTTTTGTATCGTTGCAGCGAGTTTTGTGTTTGTATCGGCGTTTAAATTATATAGCTTTTCCGTTTATACAATAATAATATTAATAGCAACTAGTTTTTGTTAAATTTTTCATACTATTGGACTTCGCCTTTTTCCGTTTTTTGCGCTTTTTGGAGAACGCGCAAATTTCTTTGTCTAAGAACAACAGACGGAATTCAGCTCAGAACAACTAAAGTCCAACTCAGGTACGTTATCATGGATAATACTCAGCTCGTTCAGTGTGTAGAGTGCAGGATGTTTAGACATTCTTCCTCCATCATGATAACTTTACTTGTGATAGGTGTGTGTTAGTTAGCACTCTGATGGAGAAGATATTAGCACTAGAGGAGCACATCCAGACTTTAGAGAGGGTTAGAGAGTGCGAGAGCAGTGTTATTCCCGTGGCATACTCGTTCAGCCAAAGCTAACGCTAAGGCTAGTCCACCGGAGCACACCTCTTTTGTGCTTCACGTGTCCAACAGGTTTGCTCTCCTCAGTGATGCACCCGCTGAGAAACCTGAAAGAGCTCTGGTTATAGGAGACTCTATACTGAGGCACGTGAAATTAGCCAGGCCTTTAGGGTCACCAGCGGCAGTGGTTAGGTGTATCCCGGGAGCCAGAGCACCGGACATAGCAGGTAATCTTAGGGCTCTAGGACAGAATAGGTTCTCTAAGATAGTGGTGCATGCTGGAGCTAATGATATACGCCTTCGTCAGTCAGAGGGTAGTAGAATAAATTTACAGAGGTGTTTAAATTAGCGAAGGCGGTGTCCGATGAGGTACTATGCTCTGGTCCCATCCCAATGAGACGTGGCGACATAGCTTACAGCAGGTTATGGTCACTGAACCGCTGGATGTCCAGGTGGTGCTCCGAAAATAATGTGGGCTACATAGACAATTGGAAGACTTTTGAGGGCAAAACTGGCCTGTTAGGGCGGGATGGTGTCCATCCCACTCGCGAAGGTGCTGCTCTCATTTCCTGTAGTATAGCTCATAGTCTCAGAAGAGGCCTAGTTAATTGGTGACAATCCAGAGCCCAGGCCAGGGAGCAGACAGTCAGGCTAAACCAACCGTCTGCTAGCTGCATAGAGTCGTCACTCAAGGTTCACCATATTGAGACTGTGTCTGTTCCCCGATATAAGCAAAAATATAGAAAGACTCAGAAAGTCTGTTTTAGTAATTTAATTAACATAGATACCACACTCGGATCACACTGAATGCGCAGCCGGCACCTCTGATCTGAAGCTAGGACTGTTAAATATTAGATCTCTCGCATCTAAAGCGGTTATTGTTAATGAAATTATCACAGATCAGGCGTTTGATATACTCTGTTTAACTGAAACCTGGATTAAACAGGACGAATATGTAGCTCTAAATGAAGCTAGTCCCTCTGGATACAGCTACATACATTAGCCTCGGTTAACTGGTAGAGGAGGAGGCGTCGCAGTTATTCACAATGATAATTTGTCTATCGTACAAAAACACGGATACAAATTAAATTCATTTTAAGTTCTCTATAGTAACATAAGTGTAGCTACAAATATGAAGTCAGCTCAGTCGATCTTGCTAATCATCATTTACAGACCTCCAGGGCCATACTCTGAATTTCTTTGTAAATTTGCAGATTTCCTCTCAAACCTTGTCGTTTCTGTAGACAAAGCGTTAATTGCTGGAGATTTTAATATTCCTTAGATAATGTAGCTCCAGTTAAAAGAAAAATTATTAAAGATAAGAAACTTGCTCCCTGGTATAATGACCACACACGCACTTTACAACAGACAGCTCGGAAATTAGAACGTAAATGGCTTCAAACTAAATTGTTAGTATTTCAAATAGCATGGAAGGACAGCATCTTGAACTATAGAAAAGCCAAATTAACTAGAAATAAGACCACTTTCAGAAATCTCCACAACAACATAGTGCAATAGTGAGGACTTAATAAATTTTTTTAATAATAAAATTGTACATATCAGCCATTAAAATGAGGCTTTGAAACCGGACAATGCAACTGAGGCAGATGTTAAACTAACTATGTCAGATCGGAACCTAGTATACTTTACTCCACTTGAAGAGAATTAACTAATTTCACTCATCTCTTCTGCAAATTCATCAACCTGTATACTAGATCCTATACCAACACATTTTCTTAAACGGATAGTACCAGCAATAACAGAACCCCTGTTCAGAATAATTAATTCCTCTCTCAGCATTGGGTATGTTCCAAAATCTTTTAAATTAGGAGTTATTAAACCGATTATTAAGAAACCTGACCTCGACCCCTGTCAGCTTGTAACGCTTGGATTTTATTAACCGCTTGGTTACAAAAAAAAAAATGGATTCGGGAATCTAAACAGGGGCTTGAAAACAACACTTCCGGTATTGCGCAACCGCTGCTGGACAAAACACGACGAGACCCAAAACAATTGTAATAAATTAAACCAAGTGTATTATACAAAGACAAACAGATAAATAAACAAACAAGGTGCACCAAAACCAATATATACAAATATAATACAAATATAAATGGTGTGTGCGGGATGTATGCGGGTGTGTGAGTGTGTGTATGATAGTCCAGTGTCTGAAAAACGGCAAAAGGTATGTAAATGGTGAGTTGGAGAGATGGTTCGATCTCACCAAATGACGATGGTAGGTCTGGGAGATCGAGAAACGGAATGAGCTGGGTACTGAATGAAATTATCGAACAATAATCCACAAGCAGTCTCTCAGCCTCGAAAACCATGCAGCGCGCTGTCCTCATCTCTCCGTGTGGCTTCTACGCCGGTTCCGGCTTTATGCCAGATCATGTGACCGACGTCACTTCCGGTTCTCTTGCGCCGCGATCGCGCATGCGCGGGAACTTGCCCGGTGACCAAACATAGTAACAAGGGGAAACAGAAACCGCCAGGGCACATCTTCGGCTACAGGTGAGCAGCATTAGCTCTTCAATCATTTCCCTGTATATGAAAATGTCCCTTTTGTGTGGCAGCGCTACAAGCTGTCCAGTTACAGGATAAAATCAAACCTCCTCTTCATCTCTAAGATTCTCGAAAAGAAAGTAGCGGAGCAGCTAACTTAACTTATATCGACATAGAAATAGCATACATGAACTGTATCAGTCAGGATTTAGGCCTCATCACAGCACAGAAACAGCACTCGTTAAAGTAGTAAATGACCTCCTATTGGCCTCTGATCAGGGTTGTGTTATACAATGCTTATATTACTCGATCTCAGTGCAGCTTTTGACACCATTGATCATAGTATTCTTCTTCACATATTAGAACATGTAGTAGGTATTAAGGGTACAGCCCTTTCCTGGCTCAGATCCTATTTGACCGATCGTTATCAGTATATAGATTTAAATGGTGATTTATTCTGCATGCCCTATAGTGGAGTTTGATGTTCCACAAGGTTCAGTTTTAGGCCCACTGCTTTTTTTCCTTTACATGCTTCCTCTGGGCAACATAATCCGTAAACATGGTATTAGTTTTCATTGTTATGCTGATGACACAGTTATATGTCTCAGCAAAACCAGATGAGAAAAACCACCTTACTAAAGTTGAGCAATGTGTGCAGGACATAAGAGATTGGATGCTAATTAACTTCCTTCTGATTAATCCTGATAAGACAGAAGTTCTAGTCATAGGACCGCATTCAGCTAGAAGTTAGATTTTAGATCACACTGTAACTTTAGATGGCCTTTCTGTTCCATCAAGTGCAACAGTAAAAGACCTCGGTGTGATTATAGATTCCAGCCTTTCATTTGAAGCTCATGTAGATATACGCCACGCCTACTTCGATCAAAGGATGCAGGTTGCTTGTCAGTACCGCGTATTATGAAAAATACAGCTGGGGCAGAGCTTTTTCTTACAAAGCCCCAAAATTATGGGATAGTCTTCCAAATAATGTTCGGGACTGAGACACAGTCTCAGTGTTGAAGTCTAGGCTAAAAACCTATTTATTTAGGCAAGCATTTTTATAAATAGATTTGCTTTAGGTAAAGGGTCAGATCTGGGGAACTCATGGACGTAGTGTATTATGGGGAACTGGTATGTTTAGATGCTGTCTTCCCCACTCTCATTGATCACTCATTTTATTTATTTTATTTACCTTTATTTAACCAGGCAAGACAGATTAAGAACAGGTTTCTTATTTACAACTGTGGCCTGGCAACAAACTCAGGTTTGTTGACGGTGAGGTGATTGTTTGCTTTACATCTCAGGGAGCCCTCATGTCTGTGATTCCTTCTGGCTCTCCCCTTTTAGTTATGCTGTTATAATTAGTCCTGCCGGAGTCTCTGCTTGTACTCTACACTAAATATACATTCACATTATACATTATGTGACTGCGACCATACCTAACTGTTATCTCTCCTCTTCTGTTCTCTCTCCCCCTCTCTCTCCTCCCTCTCTTCCCCCCTCTCTCTTTCCCTCTCTCTGTCGAGCTACACATGTCGTTCCTGAGCTGCCAGTGATCCAGACTCCCTCTGCCCTCCGGACCTGTCTGACCCATCCTGGTGCCCCGCTTCTGGTTGGAGATCTCATCGCGTGGATGCCCCGTATCCCCGGCTTGCTCACCAGGGACAATCTGCTCATTTTGATTCATGCACACTCACATTCCATACAGATTTAAATAATTATTTTGATTGTGTAAAGCTGCTTTGCGCCAGTGACAATTGTTAAAAGCGCTATACAAATAAAATTGAATTGAATTAAATGCTTTTGTTTACAATCACGAGTCATTGATATTCAATGTAGTCTGTGGTGCAGTTTTTAGTGATATTTTTGAGCCTTCCCTTGAAAACAGTTAACAACACTAACCTAACCCAGACTCCCAAGACAAAGAAATATCCAGTCAGCTGGTTTTACAGAGTTTTTATGTGTGTACATGAGGGTTGGAGATGTATTTTTCTTCTTCTTCTTCATCATCTTCTTCTTCTGAACAAGTGATGCATCTCATGTAGACAATGTTATTCTTTTATAGGAAGCCAAGGCCACCAGGGGATTTGTGTGTGTGTGTGTGTGTGTTTGGTGTTTTGGCTCTCTGTCTGGACTTTGATGGTGGTACTGGTACTCTATAATTATTGTCATATGATCTAGCCTTGTCTCAACGTGGTAATAGCGCCCTTAAACTCATTCAAACACATTGAAAACTCAGGTTTTTTTCTCTGTGCACAAATAAAACTCACAGGAAGTATTTTAAACGAGCATTTTCAGTTAATATATGTGACAAAAATATTGGCACCCCAAAGTTGTTGTTAGCCTTTCAGCTGTTTCCGTTGAGAGGTCGCCACAGCGGACCAACTGATCCGCACAACAATTTGGCACAGGTTTTATGCCACATGCCCTTCCTGACACAGCCCTCCTATTTTATCCGGCCTTGGGACCAGCACTTCATCCAATGGCTGGGAATCAAACTTATGGGCCTTATGCATGGTAGGCGAGAAACTTACCACTGAGCCACCAATGCCCATTATGTCAAGCCAGAGCTTATTTTTTTGACTGATTACATTACAAGGGCGATTGATTATTTCTTGTAATAATTAATAAAATTATTTAATAATCCTCAAAGGTGATGTTAATAACATGGATTATTTACAAACCGGATTCCAAAAAAGTTGGGACACTAAACAAATTGTGAATAAAAACTGAATGCAATGATGTGGAGATGGCAAATGTCAATATTTTATTCAGAATAGAACATAGATGACAGATCAAAAGTTAAATCAGAGAAAATGTATCATTTTAAAGGAAAAATATGTTGATTCCAAATTTCACGGTGTCAACAAATCCCAAAAAAGTTGGGACAAGTAGCAATAAGAGGCTGGAAAAAGTAAATTTGAGCATAACAAAGTGCTGGAAGACCAATTAATAGTAATTAGGTTAATTGGCAACATGATTGGGTATAAAAAGAGCTTCTCAGAGTGGCAGTGTCTCTCAGAAGCCAAGATGGGTAGAGGATCACAAATTCCCACAACGTTGCACAGAAAGATAGTGGAGCAATATCAGAAAGGTGTTACCCAGCGAAAAATTGCAAAGACTTCGCAGTTATCATCATCAACTGTGCATAATATCATACGAAGATTCAGAGAATCTGGAACAATCTCTGTGCGTAAGGGTGAAGGGCGTAAAACCATACTGGATGCCCGTGATCTCCGGGCCCTTAAACGACACTGCACCACAAACAGGAATGCTACTGTAAAGGAAATCACAGAATGGGCTCAGGAATACTTCTAGAAACCATTGTCAGTGAACACAATCCACCGTGCCATCCGCCGTTGCCAGCTGAAACTCTACAGTGCAAAGAAGAAGCCATTTCTAAGCAAGATCCACAAGCACAGGCGTTTTCATTGGGCCAGGGATCATTTAAAATGGAGTGTGGCAAAATGGAAGACGAGTGGTCAGACGATGTGGTCAGACGAGTCACGATTCAAAGTTCTTGTTGGAAATGTGGGACGCCATGTCATCCGGACCAAAGAGGACAAGGACAACCCAAGTTGTTATCAACGCTCAGTTCAGAAGCCTGCATCTCTGATGGTATGGGGTTGCATGAGTGTGTGTGGCATGGGCAGCTTGCATGTCTGGAAAGGCACCATCAATGCAGAAAAATATATTCAGGTTCTAGAACAACATCTAGTCATCTCTTTCAGGGAAGACCCTGCATTTTTCAACAAGATAATGCCAGATCACATTCTGCATCGATCACAACATCATGGCTGCGTAGGAGAAGGATCCAGGTACTGAAATGGCCAGTCTGCAGTCCAGATCTTTCCCCTATAGAGAACATCTGGCGCATCATAAAGAGGAAGGTGCAACAAAGAAGGCCCAAGACGATTGAACAGTTAGAGGCCTGTATTAGACAAGAATGGGAGAGCATTCCTATTTCTAAACTTGAGAAACTGGTCTCCTCGATCCCCAGACGTCTGTTGAGTGTTGTAAGAAGAAGGGGAGATGCCACACAGTGGTGAAAGTGGCCTTGTCCCAACTTTTTTGGGATTTGTTGACACCATGACATTTTGATTCACCATATTTTTCCCTTAAAATGATACATTTTCTCAGTTTAAACTTTTGTTCCGTGATTTATGTTCTAATCTGAATAAAATATTGACATTTGCCATCTCCACATCATTGCATTCAGTTTTTATTCACAATTTGTTTAGTGTCCCAACTTTTTTGGAATCCGGTTTGTACATACAGTGGCACTGTGACCATGTGTGTGTGCATAAAACATATTTAATTTTGTTTCTGTATGCGTGTGTGTACAGCGCGCATGTAAATCGAAAGCAAATCTCATTAGAGAGGTTAAAGATCCATTTTTTGTCTCTGCTCAAGGCTCAGCCTGCTCTTTGTGTCTCTGTGCACGCGCGTCAATGCCACACACACGCGTCATTGCCACACATACAGACCCCTCCTACGTTCACCTTCACAGACACACACACTCTTTCTCTCTGCTCTACACAGAAACACTGCTCTGTCGCGATTTTTTTCAAAGGTAAAGTGCAGGTTAATTTGTTTTATTTTTACTTTACAGGAGTGATTCTGTTAGTGTGTCGCTCAATTGAGTGTCATTAGAGAGATTTGTTTATTTTCCAGATAAAAGAGTGGAGGAAGGGTAACTGTGTAAGATGAGAAGGGGGAGGGAGAAGGGAGCTTACTTTAGATTCACACACACACACACACACACACATATATACAGTGCCTGCGCACACAAACAGCAACACTTACAGTATCTGTCGGGATTTATTTTTACTTTTTTTTAAAGGTAAAGTGCAGGTTAATTTGTTTTATAATTTGAATAATTTGAGTTTCCATTATTTCTTATGGGAACATTCAATTTGGTTTATGAGTATTTTGGAATATGAGCCTAAAAATATGTATCTAAAAAAGGTAACACTCTTTGTTGACGCTGAAGGAAGTTCAGCTATATACTGTATAGTGGAGATCCAAATTACAGAAAACGTACAATTTCCTAAATCACACTTCAAGGTCACTGTTTAATCCTATTTGAAATTGTCTAAACAGGAGTAAAAGAGCAGTTTTTTAAAGCATATTTCATTTATTACATATATTTTGAAGCAAAACTAAACAACATCAACAATATTTGAAAAAGAAAACTGATCAAAATTAGAGAACACATTTGGGTCACTTCAAGTTATTGGTATCTAGCATCTGGTGCTATTCTCTGACAAACCCTATTTAACTGGCAGCCTAACTTTCCAGTTTTTACTGAATTTGCAAGTTGTGATCTGTTCTAAAGTGACTAAAACTTTGTGGCAGCAAAAAAGGTATTTCATCCATTTCAGCAATACCAAGAGAAATAGGTTATTCCAAATCTACAATTTCTACAATATTGTATGTTTACAACATCACAAACTCATTCCAGTCCCCCAAAAAGGCTGATAAGGATGAATGCGGAGAATCTCAATGGCATTCATTTCAACACTTGCTTGCCAGTCCAACGGAGTAAGGATCTGTCTCGTCATACAATGTCTTGAGACATTTAAGAGAATTTGGACTGAAAGCCCACTCTGCAGTTACAGTACCAAAGCTCTCATGAGCGAAAGAATCAAAAGGCTAGACTAGCATTTCTGTGAAGCATGACGTGTATACAGAGAAGAACAGGCCCAAATTTCACTTTAGTGATGAAGGCAAGTTTGCTTTATTTGAGTCCTATGGGAAACACTATGTTTGTCATCAAACTGGAGAAAGACTAAACCCGAAGTGTCTTAAGAGTTCAGAGGAAGGTGAAGGGGGAAGCTTCATGGTTTGGGAATGTTTTTTGCAGCAGGAGTTGGGCCTCTTGTACAGCTACATGGCAGAGTGAATGCAAACCTTTATCAAACTCTTCATTGACAACATGCGGATCCTTCCCTGCATTCCTCACCCAGTCAGACAGCAGTTTTCATGCATGACAATGCCCCCTGTCACTCAGCAAAATGGGTAAAGCAGTTCCTTGAAGCTGAACACATTGAAATAATGGAATGGCCAGACCTGAATCCTGATCTAAACCGGAGTCTGGAATCCTTTCCAACAAAGTTATGGCCAAAAAAAAGAACTACTCCAGGTCCGGAACTGTGGAAGAGAATGGAGGAAGACTGGACCGAAATCACACTAGAGCAGAATTTTTTTGTAATCTTCCTCCATGCTACAGTCATTGCTGTACCCTAATTTTGATCATTGTGTTTTCTAAAAAAGAAGTTCCTTGGATATATACAGTATATTTGACCATTTTTGGGACTTATTTTAATCCCATTCCTTATTAGTTGTCATGCACACTCAGCCACGGCCGGCACTAGTACCTGGAAGTAAGACGGTCGCAAACCTGAAAGCATAAAAGGATACAAGATGGCGCCGCACATCGCTCTGTCATTGAGTTTTGCCCATGTCATTTCGGAATCGTTCCCGTTCACGTGAGTACTCAGTTTCTTGGGTTTGCTTCCAGACTGAGTGTGTGTTTATAGAACGAGGGTTAGATTGTGTCTTTCCTTTACTCGTTTATTTTGAGAGTTCTTAGATCAAATCACGTGATTATCCTGCCCGCTCTTGTCCATCCGCATTTGGGTTTACCATTCATGCTACAGGGCTAACTGCTAAGCTACGTCTTTCTGGTCGTCATCGGGTTAGTTCTGACAGAATGACAGAGCCACGAGCAGTAAACCCAGCGGTTCACGCGCGCCTGTGCGATGTGGTTGACCAACATGCTGTGCTTATCAATAAGCTAACCGGAGAGCTCGATTCTCTGCGCCGGAGTGTCCAAGATGTCGCGGCCTTGCGCCGCGAGGTGGCGGAGCTTAAGCGGGAGAACGCGAGCCTCCGGGCGGCTGTTGACTGATTACATTACAAGGGCGATTGATTATTTCTTGTAATAATTAATAAAATTATTTAATAATCCTCAAAGGTGATGTTAATAACATGGATTATTTTTATACAATGGCACTGTGACCATGTGTGTGTGCATAAAACATGTTTAATTTTGTGTCTGTATGTGTGTGATTGCTTTCGATTTACATGCGTGCTGTACACACACGCATACAGACACAAAATTAAACATGTTTTCCTACGTTCACCTTCACAAACACACACACTCTTTCTCTCTGCTCTACACAGAAACACTGCTCTGTTGCGATTTTTTCAAAGGTAAAGTGCAGGTTAATTTTACTTTTTCTAAAGGTAAGGTGCAGGTTAATTTGTTTTATAATTTGAATAATTTGAGTTTCCATTATTTCTTATGGGAACATTTAATTTGGTCCAGACCTTTCATCCAGACCTTTCATCCAGACCTCGTGGGGAGACGCAGCCCTCCGGACATCCTACTTCGAGGGACTGGCTACCCGCATTAAGGAAGAGCTCGCTGGACGAGAGCTCCCAGCCACACTCGAGGGGCTGATCCAACTGGCCCTCCGCATTGGCCAGCGCCTCCTCTCCCGTCCAAAGCCAGCACCTCGAACCCTGCCGCCAACTCCCACCTATGCCTACACTGTATCCAGACCACCACCCACCATCACCCCCGCCTTCACCGGACGTGTCGGATCTCCACCCCCTACCGTGGTTGACACCGGAGCCGGGGAACCCATGCAGCTAGGGCGCACCTCCCTGACCGTGGCGGAAAGCGAGAGGCGCTACCGCGAGGGACTGTGCACCTACTGTGGCTCAGCGGCGCACCACCGGGCGACCTGCCCATCCCGTCCGGGAAACGCCCAACCCCGGTGAATGACAGGAGAGACTCACCGGGCACCATCCACCTCTCCGCTACCACGTTTCGACTCACGGTTCAGGTAACCATCCACCTTGGCCACAAGTGGGTCCGAAGTACCGCGTTCATCGATTCCGGTGCCGCGGGTAACTTCATTGACTCTACATACGCCAAAGAGTTGGGGGTAAAGATTGAGGCGTTATCCCAGCCGATGAAGTTCACCTCTGTCGACGGGCGGCCCCTCTCATCTAGCCCCATCACCCAGCAAACCCAACCCGTCACTCTTATCCTCGGTCAGCACCAAGAACTCATTCAATTTCACCTCACTCCCATCTCCTCTCCACCGCTCATCCTTGGATACCCCTGGCTACTACAACACGACCCCCTGATTTCCTGGACACAAAGCCGGATCCTTCAGTGGGGGCCGACCTGCACCGACGTCTGCCTACGGGCCCAGGCTGGAACGTGCTCCAGGGAGTCCGAGGCCCCCAACGTCGACATCCACGCCATTCCTCCCCCTTATCGGGACCTGGCTGAGGTGTTCTGTAAACGCCGGGTCAACCACCTGCCACCTCACCGTCCATATGACCTGGCCATTGAACTCCAGCCGGGTTCCAACCCCCCCGCGGCCATCTCTACTCCCTTTCCAGCAGCGAGACCCAGGCGATGGAGGAATATGTCGCCAGCGCCCTCCGTCATGGCACCATCCGGCCATCCTCCTCGCCGGCAGCCGCAGGGTTTCTTCTTCATGAAGAAGAAAGGGGGCGAACTTCGTCCGTGTGTCGACTATCGGGGGCTAAATAAGATCACCATCAGGAACCGTCACCCGCTGCCTCTTACCAACTCAGCCCTGGATGCCCCCTCTCTGGTGCCACCGTGTTCACGAAGTTGGACCTCTGGAGCGCCTACAAGTTGGTGCGCATCAGAGAGGGTGATGAGTGGAAGACGGCCTTTATCACCCCCACCGGACACTACGAGAGCCTGGTTATTCCTTTTGGACTCTGCAACGCACCCTCGGCCTTCCAACAATTCATTAACGATGTTCTCAGGGACATGCTAGGCTGATGGGTGTTCGTTTATCTGGATCACATACTCATTTACTCACACACTACTGAAGAACACACCAGACACGTTAGGGCTGTTCTGAAGAGATTGCTCGCCCACCAGCTGTACTGTAAGCTGGAAAAGTGTGCTTTTCACGAGCACTCCACCACGTTCCTGGGTTTTGTCATCTCGCCCCAGGGTGTGGCCATGGACCTGCAGAAGCTGGAGGTTGTACGTCACTGGCCCCTACCCAGGACACTAAAGCAGCTCCAACGCTTTCTCGGGTTTGCGAACTTTTATCGTCACTTTATCCGGGGCTACAGTACAGTTGCAGCACCACTCACTGCACTGACCAGGCTCTCAACCCATTCCTTCCAACTCAACCCAACCGCCATTTCAGCCTTCCACAAACTCTGCCACCTATTCACCACCGCACCTATTCTCCTCCATCCGGATGCCAGCCAACCATTCGTTGTGGAGGTGGACGCGTCGGAAGTGGGCGCCGGCGCTGTTCTCTCTCAACGAGGTCCAGACCAGAAGCTACACCCATGTGGCTTCTACTCCAAAAAATTTAACCCCACTCAGCAGCGATACGGAGTAGGGGCCCGTGAACTGTTGGGCATAACGTGGGCTTTGGAGGAATGGCGTCACTGGCTCCAGGGTGCCAGTGAGCCATTCATCGTCTGAACGGATCACCAGAACCTACTCACCATCCGCAACCTTAAACAACTGAACCCACAACAGGCACGGTGGGCCCTGTTCTTCGAACAGTACGATTTCCATCTTTCGTACCGCCCGGGGTCAAAGAACACTAAGGCCGACGCCCTCTCCCGTCAGTAAGAGCGAGAGGCGCCCCAGGCAGAGCCCGTGCCTGTCTTTCCACCCACCCGGATCATCGCACCCCTGCACTGGGACATGGAGACGAGGGTCCGCCAGGCACTGACCAGCGAACCCGCCCGGACGGCTCTATGTTCCAACTCAGTTCAGGCCCGAAGTCCTTCAGTGGGGCCATTCTTCGCCCGTCACGGGACACCAGGGAATCCGAAGAACCCTCACCTTCGTGGGACGGGCCTTCTGGTGGCCTTCGATGAGGAGGGAGGTCACCGAGTTCGTCCGGGCGTGCCCAGTGTGCGCCAGGGCAAAGGACTCCAACCAACCAACACCGGGGGAGCTTCAACCACTCCCAGTTCCCCGTCGCCCCTGGTAGCACATTGCCGTCGACTTCATCACGGGCCTGCCGGCCTCGGAAGGAAAGGACGTCATCCTCACCATCGTCGACCGCTTCTCCAAGGCAGTGCACCTGGTGGCCCTCGCCGGACTCCCGTCAGCTAAAGACACAGCCGAGGTGATATTGGAGCACGTAGTCCGATTGCATGGGTTCCCAAAGGACATCGTCTCGGACAGAGGTCCTCAGTTCACCGCCCGGTTCTGGAGGGCTTTCTGCCGTCTGATCAATTCTCCCAGACGAATCAATTCCCCCAGACGAATGCTCAGACGGAGCGAACCAACCAATAGCTGGAGCGTTACCTGAGGTGTTTCGTGTCGGATCGTCAACGCTCCTGGGCCCACTACCTCAAGTGGGCTGAGTTGTCTCATAATCTCTATGTGTCCTCAGCCACCAACCTGAGCCCATTTGAGGTGTGCTATATATGTACCATCGGCCCAACAGTTGGTTCGCCGGTGCCGGTGGCTATGGCACCGAGCCAACCGTGCCATACGACGCACCAACACCAGCTACGTAACTCAACACCACCGCCAGCACCCCCAGGGACGGTTGTACCACGTAGGTGACCACGTATGGCTTTCCACCAAGAACCTCCACCTGCACACAGAGTCACGGAAGTTATCACCCAGGTTCATTGGTCCATATCGCATCACCCTCAGGATCAACCGTCACCTACCGGCTCCAGCTGCCTGCGGCGCTCCGGATCCACCCTGTCTGTCTTCCACACCTCCCAGCTGAAACCATTCATCCCCTCACCCATGGTTCCACCAACCCCCCTGCTCCTCCCCCCCATATCACTGCCGGTGGTCCCGCTTACACCGTGCGACAGATCCTCGACTCGCGCCTCAAGGAGCGGTCCTGGGTTCCGGCTCGCTTCATCCTCGACCCCGGGCTCATTAGGGACTACCGTCACCGGGTATCCTCCACCCCTGGACCGTCCGGAGTCGGTCCTGGACAGGGGGGTACTGTCATGCACACTCAGCCGCGGCCGGCACTAGGACCCGGAAGTAAGACGGTCGCGAACCTGAAAGCATAAAAGGATACAAGATGGCGCCGCACATCGCTCTGTCATTGAGTTTTGCCCATGTCATTTTGGAATCGTTCCTGTTCACGTGAGTACTCACTTTCTTGGGTTTACTTCCAGACTAAGTGTGTGTTTATAGAACGAGGGTTAGATTGTGTCTTTCCTTTACTCATTTATTTTGAGAGTTCTTAGATCAAATTGCGTGATTATCCTGCCCGCTCGTGTCCATCCGCGTTTGGGTGTACCATTCACGCTACAGGGCTAACTGCTAAGCTACGTCTTTCTGGTCGTCATCGGGTTAGTTCTGACATTAGTAAATATTTAATAAATGAAGGGGTGTTAAAATTACTTTATTAGAGCAGGTATATTCTCATTTGAAAAAGCCAAAATCTTAAGGATTTCAGTTTCACTATACACACTACCGTTCAAAAGTTTTAGAACACTTTCTAACTCCATGATGGTTCCTGATTTTTATTTCTTACTACATTGTAAAGGCGTCCAAAAAATGCATTAATCTCCTTTGAACAGTTGATATTGAGATGTTTCTGCTACTTCTGCTCTGTAAAGACTTCATAACGCCTCTAATCTGAGGTGCTGTTAATTGGTAATTTTTCAGGCTGATAACTCTAAATGAACTTCTCGTCTGCAGCAGAGGTAGGTTTTGGTCTCGCCCTCCTGGGACGGCCTTCACGAGAGACAGTTTCATTATGGTGCTTGACGGATTTTGCAAATGCACTTGACCATACTGTTCTTGCAAGAACTATTACAGAAAGGCTGACCTGTGTCTTAAAATACCAGGGGCCAGGGGTAGCATAGTGGTTAAGGCATTGGACTACGGTTCGGAAGATCCCAGGTTCAAACCCCACAACCACCAAGTTGCCACTGTTGGACCCTTGAGCAAGGCCCTTAACCCTCAACTGCTCAGATGTATAATGAGATAAAAATGTATGTCGCTCTGGATAAGAGCGTCTGCCAAATGCCTAAATGTAAAAATAACAACTAACTGTTACCTAATTCCATATGTGTTATTTTGTAGTTTTGAAATCCCCAGTATAGTATATAGTATAAATATAAGTATACACGGTAGTGTATACTTTTTATGATTTACAGATAATAAGAACAATTTCTGATTGTATTACCACTAATACTCTCCAAGCACTCTTTAATAAAGCAAATGTTTAGAGTCGCATTAGGATCTAAGAATGTTGAATTAATAATCTCTGTGCAGATTCAGCTGTTGTTTAAGATTTGCTTTATAAAATTACATTTATCCTAAGGGGATTAAATGAAAATATAAGAAACCCACAGTTTAAGATTAAAATAAATTTAAAAAATACTAGTGATGTAGTATATTGCAACTGTACCTGGATTCTTGTAAACAAAATTTTTTATTTTTTGAGTCAGCAAAAGAAGTAATACTGTATACGAAGAAGAAAGTCTCCATATACACCGTGGCAGACTGTTGATGACTGCGTTGGGAATTTTGTAAAGACTCATGAAATCATGATTTCTCCTGAGCACCCTTAGATATTTAATCCCAACAATATTTAATCCCAACAATTTGCATTTGCCATGAGGTTAAGTATGTCAGTCTCTGGATTTGAACTTTGTTAAGACTATGTGTTCTCAAATAAGATGGTCACAAAATCAATCTTAGTTTCTTAAAGGAAGGTACACTTGTTCAACAAATTAGCAGAAAAATCTAATCAGGGAAAAGAAAAAGGGAAGAGGATGGGGAAAATGTTGCCTGGTTTGCCAGATCTCAATCCAATAGAGCAGCTTTGAGATGTGGGCGAGTGGGAGATTTACATCATGGATGTGCAGCTGACAAATCTGCAGCAACTGTGTGATGCTATAGTGTCAATATAGTATAAACTCTCTATGGCATGTTTCCAGCATGTCACTGGATCTACAGGTCCTTCTCAAAAGATTAGCATATTGTGATAAAGTTCATTATTTTCTGTAATGTACTGATAAACATTAGACTTTCATATATTTTAGATTCATTACACACAACTGAAGTAGCCTTTTATTGTTTTAATATTGATGATTGTGGCATACAGCTCATGAAAACCCCAAATCCCTATCTCAAAAAATTAGCATATCGTGAAAAGGTTCTCTAAACGAGCTATTAACCTAATCATCTGAATCAACTAATTAACTCTAAACACCTGCAAAAGATTCCTGAGGCTTTTAAAAACTCCCAGCCTGGTTCATTACTCAAAACCGCAATCATTGGTAAGACTGCCGACCTGACTGCTGTCCTGAAGGCCATCATTGACACCCTCAAGCAAGAGGGTAAGACACAGAAATAAATTTCTGAACGAATAGGCTGTTCCCAGAGTGCTGTATCAAGGCACCTCAGTGTGGGAAGGAAAAAGTGTGGCAGAAAACGCTGCACAACGAGAAGAGGTGACTGGACCCTGATCAAGATTGTGGAGAAGGACCGATTCCAGACCTTGGGGGACCTGCAGAAGCAGTGGACTGAGTCTGGAGTAGAAACGTCCAGAGCCACCGTGTACAGGTGTGTGCAGGAAATGGGCTACAGGTTGCAAATTTTGCATGTAATTCGGAAATCAAGGTGCCAGAGTCTGGAGGAAGACTGGGCAGAGGGAAATGCCAAAATGCCTGAAGTCTGGGGTGCCATGTCAGCTGCTGGTGTTGGTCCACTGTGTTTTATCAAGGGCAGGGTCAATGCAGCTAGCTATCAGGAGATTTTGGAGCACTTCATGCTCCCCATCTGCTGAAAAGCTTTATGGAGATGAAGATTAAATTTTTCAGCACGACCTGACCTGCTCACAGTGCCAAAACCACTGGTAAATGGTTTACTGACCATGGTATTACTGTGCTCAATTGGCCTGCCAACTCTCCTGACCTGAACCCCATAGAGAATCTGTGGGATATTGTGAAGAGAAAGTTGAGAGACACAAGACACAAGAATCTGCAAAAGGATTCCCGACCAAGTATTGAGTGCAGAACTGAACATAATTATTTGAAGGTTGACTTTTTTTGTATTAAAAACAGTTTTCTTTTATTGGTCGGATGAAATATGCTAATTTTTTAAAATAGGGATTTTGGGTTTTCATGAGCTGTATGCCACAATCATCAATATTAAAACAATAAAAGGCTTGAACTACTTCAGTTGTGTGTAATGAATCTAAAATATATGAAAGTCTAATGTTTATCATTACATTACAGAAAATAATGAACTTATAATAAATAACTTATAACTTATAACTAATAATGGTAATTTTTTGAGAAGGACCTGTATACTATGATTATGCTTGAAGCAGCATAATGGGGTTGAACCCAGTACCAACCCAAGGTGTACCTAATCCAATGCTTTGTCAAGCAACTTATAATATATCGCATGGAGCAAGATCTTTAACAAGTGTATCTAAACTTTGTAGTCATTGTAGGAAAAGATTGATAATACTGAATCAAATATTAATTTTAATTGTACAGATAATTTTATAGTGTTTTGATGGACAATAAGGGTGTCAATAATTCTGGAGGTGACTATAAAATAAACAATGGAACAGAAAAATAGTTCTGAAAATTTGTACAGGATTAAACATGTCCAACATGTTTTGGTCTGACTTCTTTAGCTTCCTGCCACATGCTTAAATCTCCTTCTGATCATGAATCCAGCCAACAGTAACTCACCGCAGTTATCCAGAAAGAAAGCAAAGGAAAAAGGAAAGAAAGAAGAGCAAAAGCTTTAAATATGTATCAAAAGAAAATAGCATGAAGACCAATCATGATGGAATGAGAAGAAAAGCCAAGATTGTGTTTGTATAAGAAAGTAATCCATCACTTCACACACTGCACTTAGTGTGAGCAGGTAAAGAGGAGAGAGGTTCATCACCTTCTGTTCCATACCACTCCACAGCAGTAGATGAGCGGACCTACACACGCCGTCACCCCACTGAACTCACAGACACGTGTACATATACAGTACAAGGAGATACAGCTGGGAAATGCATGAAACATGGAGGATGATTTGAGAGATCCATTTGTGGGTTAAATCAACTAGCACTTTTGTGGTTGGAACCATCAAATTGGCAGGTGTCACAAAGGGAAAGTGAACACACACACACACACACTGTGATAGTTGAAATGCTTGTAATTATGTCCTGAAATGGACACCGGAAAAAAGTAAAAGCCTGGGGTGACTTTGTTTTTAATCAAGATGTTGGAGTTTATTCAATCAGAAATCACTCACGAGCTTGACTAGCCACACTTACCTTACCTCAGAGTGCTATGAAGGTTGTGATCGAAACGGGTGTCTGTGTGGTTATAATTATAAATTTCTTGCTTTGTTATTATTCTTATTCTTTTAGTAAAGGGCAAATAAGCCAAACAGCTTACTTAATGACAGAATAGGCCTATGGGGCAGTGGTGGCTAAATTAATTAAGGCTGTGGGTTACTGATCAGAAGGTCAGGGGTTCAAGCCCCAGCTCTGGCAGCTCCAGCAAGTTAGTATTGTTAAGCCCTTGAGCACGGCCCTTAACCCTATCTACTCCAGGGATGTTGTCTCCTGGCTAACCATACAATCTGCACCCAGCTTCCTAACTGGGATATGTGAAAAAAAAAAAAATTTCACTGTAAGGTACATGTGACAAATACTATTACAGTGGAACCTCACAGTGTGTCTAGCGATGTTCCTTGCTAATTTTTAAACTGTTTTAAAAATGGTCTCTCCGTTAATGTATGTGTGTGTGTGTGCACGCACATTACACACACACACATACACACACACACAGCGACTGCGTGCACAAACGGAAACACTTTCTGTCGGGATTAATTTTTATATATTTTTTAAAGGTAAAGTGCAGCTTAATTTGTTTTATTTTTACTTTATATTTTGTGTTAATTATTTTTATGTATTTATTTTTTGGGGCTGTAGAACGAATAATTTGAGTTTCGATTATTTCCTATGGGAAAATTAAATTTGGTTTACAAGTGTTTTGGAATATGAGCCCACTTCCAGAACGAATTATGCCCATAATCTGAGGTTTCACTGTATTATTAATAAGACTATTATTATTAATTAGATTGATCTGTTCAGCTCTCTAAGCTCCTCATCAGCAGTGGTGTCAAAAGTATTCACATTCATTACTTGAGTAGAAGTATAGATACTAGGGTTCAAAAATACTTCTTTAGAAGTTGAAGTATCAACCCAAGCTTTTTACTTAAGTAAAAGTTTAAAAGTAATGGTTTCAAAACTACGTAAAGTATAAAAGCAAAATGCGACGACGGGGGGGGGGGGGGGGGGGGGGGGGATGGCGGAGATTGCGTTGTGCGCGTTCTTATTATGCGACCAGGGGGTTGCGCGTTCTGATCCTAAAAATAGAATAACGAGGCTATTTTTAAAATGTAAGGAGTAGAAAGTACAGATAATTAAAAGCAAGGAGTAGAAGTAAAAAGTCGACTGAAGAATAATTACTCCAGTAAAGTATACTGTAGATACCCAAAATTTCTACTTAAGTAAGGTAACGAAGTATTTGTACTTCGTTACTTGACACCTCTGCTCATCAGTACACTCTGTTTAAACAGATCACTGTCCCAATTTCAACTCTAATACCACTATCACACTCACCATCAAACTATCGATCACACTCTCCATCACACTGTTCTTCATCACACTCTCTGTTATACTCTTCATTACACTTGCTATTAAGCTCGCCGTCACACTCCCCATCATACTCTCCTTCACACTCTTCATCATACTCTCTGTTACACTAATTATTACACTTAACTCGCCATCAAACTCACCCTCACACTATCCACCACACTCACTATTGCACTTGGCATCATACTTTCCATCACACTCACAGGCATTTATTCTGGCATATGTCTGCATTACAGCACAATAAGCTTTTTATGAGCATTTATTAACATTTCTTGTTTCAACATGACGCATACATATGTTTTTCATAAACCTATATATTGGCTTTTTATTCCAACTGTAAGTTTTGCCTACATATCATACTTTTTCTGACCGTAAAAATTTGACTCTTATGTTTGGTTTGATGTCAAACCTTTGTTATGGCTGAGAAAGGAGAAGATTTGGGCATATGGTTAGCACTCCTGGTATGAAAACATTCATTTGCTACAGAAACGCAGACCCAAGAGAAGTTAAACCTATGAGAGAAATATTCTTCACCTTAAAGACTTGTAACATATATTGCTGAAAGCCAGGAGTCCCTGGAAGCCTCGGGATTCACAACCCTTCTTTCAACCAGGAACAACATTATTTAAAAAAAGGCAGAGCAGATGTAGCATCAAAGCACTACTAACTAACTGTTTAAAGCTTAAGTTGAAGGAGAACATGACAGAAATAACAGGAAGCAGACAGATGTAGATGGCGGTGTAGATGGCATATGTAGATGTATATGTATATGTAGATGGCGGCGCGGCAGAAGCACGCAGCGGCCGCCCCGGAGCCAAAATGGTGCTACATTGTTTACATTTTGTGTGTAGCGCGTTTATTTTACCCTGTGTATGGATATCATCGCAACTGGTGTCCGTACATACAACAGCCAGACACTTTTCAAGCTAAATAACCTGGTTACCGACATCCAAGATGAGCTGCGGGAAACGCTACATGGACTCGGCTTGCTCCGCGAACCAGGCCTCGAAGCCTCGGCGTTGCCTGATGCCGGCGGCCGGAGGAGGGGACATCGGAAGCGGTGCGCGAGGAAGTGGAAGCGCGGCAAGCGGGCGGGAGTCGGTGCTAGGCTAAAAACAAACCCTAGCCGGCCGGCTCTCCCGTCCATCATCTTATCCAACGTCTGCGCCCTGGATAATAAACTGGATTACATCCGACTCCAGCAGGCTACACAGCGTGAGGTTAGAGACTGCTGTGTCTTTGTTTTCACGGAGACATGGCTCAGCAACAGAGTACCGGACACCGCTATTCAGCTAGATGGGCTAGCCTCGTTTCGCGCCGACAGAAATTTACATCAACGTGAAATGGTGCAAGAACTCTGTGCTAGTTTCTAGTTATTGCTCATCGGTGGTGGAGTTTGTGACTGTTAGATGCAGACCTTTTTATTTACCATGGGAATTCACCACTGTTTTCATTATCAGAGTGTACGTTCCACCTAGCGCTAATGCTAAGGAAGCGCTATGGGAACTGTATACAAAGATCAGTGAACTGCAAAATACACACCCGGATGGACTGTTTATTGTTGCTGGAGATTTCAACCATGCAAATCTCAAGTCAGTGCTTCCTAGATTCCATCAGTATGTGGACCTTGCAACGAGAGGGGAAAACACGCTGGATCTTGTTTACACAAACATCCCCGGCGCATATCGGGCAGAGCCCCACCCCCACCTCGGCTACTCAGACCACATCTCTGTTATGCTAATTCCAGCATACAGACCACTTGTCAGGCATTCAAAACCGGTTCCATCTCTGCTCTTCAGGACTTTTTCGAGAGCACTGACTGGAACATGTTTAGGGAGGCTGCAACTTATGGCAACTTCACTGACTTGGAGGAGTACACGTCATCAGTGACCAGCTACATCAACACCGATGACGTCACTGTCTCCAAGAACATCATCACACGACCCAACCAGAAACCGTGGATTACTGCGGAAGTGCGGGCAGTGGTGGCTCAATCGGTTAAGGCTGTGGGTTTCTGGGTTACTGATTGGAAGGTCGGGGGTTCGAACCCCAGCATCGGCAAGTTGCCACTGTTGAGCCCTTGAGCAAGGCCCTTAACCCTATCTGCTCCAGGGGCGCTGTAAGCTGGCTGACCCTGCGCTCTGACCCCAGTTTCCTAATTGGGATATGCGAAGAAGAAATTTCACTGTGCTGTAAAAAGTACATGTGACAATAATTGAATATTCTTCTTCTTCTTCTTCTTCTGAGGACCCGAGACTCTGCCTACAAAGCGGGAGATAAGGTGGCGCTTAGAAGAGCAAGGGTCGAACTTTCTCGGGCCATCAGAGAGGCGAAGCGCGCACACGCCCAGAGAATCCACAACCACTTCATAGACAGCGGCGACACACAGCGCATGTGGCAGGGCTTACAAGCCATCACTAACTACAGGACGACATCACCTGCCTGTGATGGTGACGGCTCCCTCCCAGATTCGCTGAACAACTTCTACACTCGGTTCGACAGGCAGAATGACGTGGCGGCGAGGAAGAACACCCCTCCTCCGAACAACCAGGTGCTGTGTCTCACGACAGCTGAGGTGAGGAAAACTCTACGCAGAGTGAACCCACGTAAAGCTGCTGGACCAGACAACATCCCAGGCAGAGTGCTCAGAGAATGTGCGGAACAGCTGGCAGATGTTCTCACCGTCGTTCCCACGTGCTTCAAGGCCACCACCATCGTCCCAAGAAGTCTACTGTGTCCTGTCTCAATGACTACCGTTCCGTTCCACTTACACCCACCATCATGAAGTGCTTCGAGCGGCTCGTCATGAGACACATCAAGACCCTGCTGCCCCCCTCACTGGACCCACTGCAATTTGTGTACCATCCTAACCGCTCAACGGACGACGCCATCTCCACTACACTCCATCTTGCCCTCACACCCTTGGACAAGAAGGACACACACGTTCGAATGCTGTACATAGATTTCAGCTCAGCATTCAACACTATCATCCCCCAACAACTGATCGGGAAGCTGAGCCTGTTGGGCCTGAACACCTCCCTCTGCAACTGGATCCTGGACTTTCTGACCAGAAGGCCTCAGTCAGTACGGATCGGGAACTGCACCTCCAGCACCACCACACTGAGCACTGGGGCCCCACGAGGCTGTGTGCTCAGTCCACTGCTGTTCACACTGCTGACTCACGACTGTGTAGCAACACACAGTTCGAATCACATCATTAAGTTCGCTGATGACACAACCGTGGTGGGTCTCATTAGCAAGAACGGACGGGTCTCATTAGCTGTGACGAGTCAGCGTACAGAGAGGAAGTGCAGAGGCTAACGGACTGGTGTAAAGACAACAACCTGTCTCTGAATGTTGACAAGACAAAGGAGATGGTTGTTGACTTTAGGAGGACACGAGGTGACCATTCTCCGCTGAGCATCAAAAATCACCAAAGCACCAAATTCCTGAGCGTCCACCTGGAGAAGGACCTCATCTGGTCCCTCAACACCAACTCCCTACAAAAGAAAGCCCAACAACGTCTCTTCTTTCTGAGAAGACTGAGGAAGGCCCAGCTTCCACCACCGAACCTTCTATAGAGGAACTATCGAGAGCATCCTGAGCGGCTGCATCACTGTCTGGTTTGGGAATTGTGCAATATCGGACCGAAATACCCTACAGCGGATAGTGAGGACAGCAGAGAAGATCATCGGGGTCTCTCTCCCCTCTATTGAATACATTTACACCACACGCTGCATCCGTAAAGCCTTTGTGGCTGATCGGACACACCCCTCTCACAAACTCTTCACACTCCTGCCATCTGGAAAAAGGTACCGAAGCATTCGGGCACACACATCCAGACTGTGCAACAGTTTTTTTCCACAAGCCATCCGTCTCCTCAACAAAAAGGGACTGGACTGATAAACACACACACACACACATACACACACACACACACACACTCAGCTTAACTCAACTACCTCAAAATATTGGGACTGGACTGACTAATCAACACAAGCGCAGACTCACTGACCTACACCACCAAACTATCATACACTACCAACCTGTAAATGCTTCACTGTTTATCTCTTTTGCACAAAATCATTACTGGACTACTTTTTGCACTAATTCCTCAATTCTTGCTGCTGTGTTAAGGAATGTTTATAGTTTTTCACTACATCAACACCAAGGTATTCTGCTATATTCTGTGCTATGTTATGTCGTGTTCGTTGCACTGTCACTTTGTTGTTGCTCTTGTTTGCACATGTCTTACTTAGCTAGTTAGTCTTTTGTAAATTTATGTTGTAATTCATGTTAGGTCTATCTGTCTTGTCTCTGCTAGCCAGCTAACTAGGCCTCTTTAGCAGTGGTGTCAAAAGTATTCACATTCATTACTTGAGTAGAAGTATAGATACTAGGGTTCAAAAATACTTCTTTAGAAGTTGAAGTATCAACCCAACCTTTGTACTTAAGTAAAAGTTTAAAAGTACTGGTTTCAAAACTACTTAAAGTATAAAAGTAAAAGTACAGTGAGGGCGACAAAAGCATTAAGGTCTCGCTTTCTGATCATGCGACGGGGGGGGGGGGGGGTTCTGATCATAAAAGTAGAGTAACGAGGCTATTTTTAAAATGTAAGGAGTAGAAAGTACAGATAATTGCTTAAAAATGTAAGGAGTAGAAGTAAAAAGTCGGCTGAAAAATAATTACTCCAGTAAAGTATAGATACCCATAATTTCTACTTAAGTAAGGTAACGAAGTATTTGTACTTCGTTACTTGACACCTCTGCTCTTTAGTTAGCTAGTTTAGTGTTTGTAATTTATGTTTAAATTTTATGTTGCACGTAGCACCTTGGTCCTGGAGGAATGTTGTTTCGTTTCACTGTGTACTAACTGTATATGGTTGAAATGACAATAAAAGCCTTTGAACTTGAACTTTGATGTACAACATAGGACAAGTATGAAGTTCTCCAGGGTTTGTTTGAGGACAAGATCAGCACAGACAACCAGTGGCAAAACATTAAAGATACACTGACATCACCTTGTCAAGAAGTGTGTGTTTACAGGAAATGTCAATGAAAGGAATGAAAATCTGTTGAAACAAAAATGCAAAGTAAAGGAAAAAAGCAGCAATGACAAATGGCTGTAGAAGAGCATCAAAGCCACAAGAAGTGTATGGTGATGCCAGCAGCAAAATGAAAATGAGATCAACACTATACAGTTATACAGGGAGTGCAGAATTATTAGGCAAGTTGTATTTTTGAGGAATAATTTTATTATTGAACAACAACCATGTTCTCAATGAACCCAAAAAACTCATTAATATCAAAGCTGAATATTTTTGGAAGTAGTTTTTAGTTTGTTGTTAGTTTTAGCTATTTTAGGGGGATATCGGTGTGTGCAGGTGACTATTACTGTGCATAATTATTAGGCAACTTAACAAAAAACAAATATATACCCATTTCAATTATTTATTTTTACCAGTGAAACCAATATAGCATCTCCACATTCACAAATATAAATTTCTGACATTCAAAAACAAAACAAAAACAAATCAGTGACCAATATAGCCACCTTTCTTTGCAAGGACACTCAAAAGCCTGCCATCCATGGATTCTGTCAGTGTTTTGATCTGTTCACCATCAACATTGCGTGCAGCAGCAACCACAGCCTCCCAGACACTGTTCAGAGAGGTGTACTGTTTTCCCTCCTTGTAAATCTCACATTTGATGATGGACCACAGGTTCTCAATGGGGTTCAGATCAGGTGAACAAGGAGGCCATGTCATTAGTTTTTCTTCTTTTATACCCTTTCTTGCCAGCCACGCTGTGGAGTACTTGGACGCGTGTGATGGAGCATTGTCCTGCATGAAAATCATGTTTTTCTTGAAGGATGCAGACTTCTTCCTGTACCACTTGAAGAAGGTGTCTTCCAGAAACTGGCAGTAGGACTGGGAGTTGAGCTTGACTCCATCCTCAACCCGAAAAGGCCCCACAAGCTCATCTTTGATGATACCAGCCCAAACCAGTACTCCACCTCCACCTTGCTGGCGTCTGAGTCAGACTGGAGCTCTCTGCCCTTTACCAATCCAGCCACGGGCCCATCAAGACTCACTCTCATTTCATCAGTCCATAAAACCTTAGAAAAATCAGTCTTGAGATATTTCTTGGCCCAGTCTTGACGTTTCAGTAATTTTTGGTGGTCGTCTTTCAGCCTTTCTTACCTTGGCCATGTCTCTGAGTATTGCACACCTTGTGCTTTTGGGCACTCCAGTGATGTTGCAGCTCTGAAATATGGCCAAACTGGGGGCAAGTGGCATCTTGGCAGCTGCACGCTTGACTTTTCTCAGTTCATGGGCAGTTATTTTGCGCCTTGGTTTTTCCACACGCTTCTTGCGACCCTGTTGACTATTTTGAATGAAACGCTTGATTGTTCGATGATCACGTTTCAGAAGCTTTGCAATTTTAAGAGTGCTGCATCCCTCTGCAAGATATCTCACTATTTTTTACTTTTCTGAGCCTGTCAAGTCCTTCTTTTGACCCATTTTGCCAAAGGAAAGGAAGTTGCCTAATAATTATGCACACCTGATATAAGGTGTTGATGTCATTAGACCACACCCCTTCTCATTACAGAGATGCACATCACCTAATATGCTTAATTGGTAGTAGGCTTTCGAGCCTATACAGCTTGGATTAAGACAACATGCATAAAAAGGATGATGTGGACAAAATACTAATTTGCCTAATAATTCTGCACTCCCTGTAACTATAAAAAAATCAGAAGAAGCAACAGGCAGTGGAAACATAAAGCAGGTCTACCAGAGCAGCAGAACCAGATAACTCTTAACAGAAGACCTAAGGAAGGATTTGAATACCAATTCAGACTGCTATATTCTAATTTGGGAAGGATCTGGGAAGAAGAACAAATGCTATCAAACTGGAAAACGAGCTGTATCAACAAGCTCCCAAAGACGGAGGCGTCAGTAACTGTTCCAACTATAGATGGTTGTAACAACCCTGATCTCTATATTTTAAATAGCATCATCCTGGGCAAGGCTGTAGTTGATCAAAAACTGAGAGAGCAACCATGCATTGTCTTTACTACTTATCCTGTATTGAGTCACAGGAAACTTGGGACACAAGTATAAACACTCACATATCCACACATTATGGTCAGAAATAATGTCGTATCAACAATTACAAAATCTAAAGAATAAAATGCAGATGGAAAACCAGTGTCACACACCACCAGACAAGCATTAACATGAAACCCTTAAGGGAAGAGTGCAAAGTACACCTGTCAAGGGATTTTCGGGCAGACATCAGGAGCTGCCAATGATCCAGACTCTGCCTGTGGACCTCATCTTGGTGTCCAGCTTCTGGTTAGAGATCTTGTCGCATGGATGCCCTGTATAGTCTGCCTGGGATGCGTGTGGTGACTGGAGACGGTTCCACTTTTACAGGGAAGACGGTCCTGTCCTCATCTGATGCAGACAGCTGTTCTCTGAGGACTTGTGCCTTCAGTTGCTCGATAGTTCAGGACTGGAGTTTCCTGCCGTCTACCTGAACCTCCAATAATGAACTGGACTCAATTTTAACTTAAAACACATCTCCTTTTATACTGAACTTCCAGTCTCACACAGTTTGACCAATCCCTGCTATCTGTTTCATCCAACTGAGGATGGGTTCCCTGTTGAGCCTGTTTCCTCTCAAGGATTCTTCCTATTACAGTCTCAGGGTTTTTTTCTCTGCCACTGTCGCTGTCGTCCTTGGCTTGCTCATCAAGGACAGTCTTATAATTTTTATTCATACACATTCACATCTCATACTGTCATGCACACTCGCTCCGTGACCGGCACTAGCACCCGGAAGTAGTACGGTCGCGACACATGAAGCATAAAAGGAGACAAAATGGCGCTTCAAATCGCTCAGTCATTGAGTTCGCCCATGCTGGTATTTCTACTTGTGAGTACTCACCTTTTTTGGGTTTCTCTTCCTGACGAGTGTGTGTTGTTAGAACGCATGTTTAATTGTGTAAACTCTTGCTCTCGTTTGGAGAGAGTTCTAATAATAATGTGCATGGTTATCCTGCCGACTCGCGCTATTTCCGCATTTGGATTTACCGTCCAAGCTACAGTACACGGGCTAACGGCAGGAGAATGCGGCCCTCCGCGAGGCTGCTCCTCTTCCTGTTAGCCTGCCGCCCATCACAGCGGCTGCTGTATCGCAACCTTCACCCTCCCCTGATGCTTACCTTGCACTTCCGGATAAATAGGACGGCACAGATGGGAAGTGTAGCATTTTTATAACTGCGCTGGATCTCGTGTTTAATTCCACCAGGTACTCCATGGACCGGTTGCGTATCGCCCTTCTCATCTCGTTGCTATCTGGGCAGGCAGCTGAGTGGGCCACAGCAGTTTTGCACTCCGATTCAGACACAACGCACTCCTACAACAAATTCACCCGCCAACTAAAGCTCACTTTTGAACATCCTGCCGGCGAGGTGGAGACCAAACTGTACCACCGCATTATGGATGAACTCGCCGGAGGAGGATTGCACGCTATGCTGGAGGGTCTCATCCAATTTGCTCTCCGGATAGACCAACAAATCCAGCACGTCAGGGCGGTCCTATCAGCCCATCAGCTGTACTGTAAGTTGGAGAAGTGTGCTTTTCACGAGTGCTCCACCACATTCCTGGGTTTCGTCATCTCACCCCAGGGTGTGGCCATGGACCCGCAGAAGCTTGAGGTTGTGCGTCATTGGCCCCTACCCAAGATCATTAAGCAACTTCAACGGTTTCTCGGGTTTGCACATTTCTATCGTAGCTTTATCCGGAACTACAGTTGCCGCGCCCCTAACCGCCATGATTCGTCCATCATCTCTCCCTTTCCACCTCAACCCCACCGCTATTTCCACATTCAAGAAACTCTGCTACTGTTTCATGACCGCTCCAATCCTTCTCCATCCCGACGCCAGTAACCCATTTGTTGTGGAGGTGGATGCTTCAGATGTGGGCACTGGAGCTGTTCTCTCCCAAAGAGGTCCAGATCAGAAACTACATCCATGTAGTTTCTTCTCCAAAAAATTCTATACCACTCAGCAGCGATACGGGGTAGGGAACCTCGAGCTGCTGGCCATAAAGTGGACTTTGGAGGAATGGTGTCACTTGCTTCAGGGCGCCTGGGAGCCATTCATCACCTGGACTGACCATCAAAACCTAATCACCATCCAAAACCTAAGACAGCTAAACCCCAGACAGGCGCGGTGGGCGTTGTTTTTTGAACATTATAATTTCCACCTCACGTACCGCCCGGGGTCCAAAAACACCAAAGCAGATGCCCTCTCTCGTCAACATGAGGTAGACACCCCCCAGGCGGACCCCATGCCTGTCCTTCCACCTTCAAAGATCATTGCACCACTACAGTTGGACCTGGAAACGAAGGTCCGCCAGGCACAGAACACAGAGGCCAAACCGGCAGGTGTGCCGCCTGGACGACTCTACGTGCCCAACACCATGAGATCAGAAGTTCTCCAATGGGGTCACTCCTCCCCATCTCGGGACATCCGGGCATACGACGCACCCTCCAGTTCCTCCAACGCAACTACAGGTGGCCATCCATCGCGAAGGACTTCAATGAGTTCGTCCAGGCGTGCCCGGTGTGTGCCAGGGCGAATGACACCAACCAACCAACATCAGGAGAACTTCAACCTCTCCCGGTTCCGTGTCGGCTCTGGACTTTGTCACGGGCCTGCCGGTCTCCGAAGGAAAAGACACCATCATGACCATCGGGTCTCTAAGGCCGTGCATCTGGTGGATACCCTCCACCACGGGACCATCAGGAGCCGGTCCGGGACAGGGGGGTAGTACGGTTGTGACACACGAAGCATAAAAGGAAACAAAATGTGACAAAATCACATCGCTCAGTCATTGAGTTCGCCCATGCTGGTAGTCTGACGCAGCGCTTCCTACTTGTGAGTACTCACCTTTTTTGGGTTTCTCTTCCTGACGAGTGTGTGTTGTTAGAACGCGGGTTTAAATGTGTAAACTCTTGCTCTCGTTCAGAGAGAGTTCTAATAATAACACGCATGGTTATCCTGCCGACTCGCGCTATTTCTGCGTTTGCGTTTACCGTTCATGCTACACGGGCTAACTGCTAAGTCTTCTGCTTCACCTCTGGTTAGTTCGTGACACATACAAACTTAAATAATTATTTTTATTGTATAAAGCTTCTTTGCGTCAATGTCAATTGTTAAAAGCGCTATACAAATAAAACTGAATTGAATTGGTATATACCTGGTATTAAATAGAAGAGAAAGCTAATCATTGAGGACTCTGGAGACCTCTTTGAGCAATCATAAGAGTGAAATTCTTCAGAGTATATCAATTTTGTTTACTATGAGAATGAGCTCAACTGTATGAACAGTGAGATGCTCTGGAAGCCTTTGAGACATTTTCAGTCATCCACAAGCTATGCTGGAATGAGCTATAGAGAGATACACAAATGCTAGCTTACCAACCAGTTTTAAGATCAAGACCAAAGGTCACTTAGTACAGGACAACTAACTCCATACTTGTTCCTGATATCCACTGACTGGGTAATGAGAACGACTGAACAAAGATAGAACAGAATCTAGTTGACTTTATGAACACATCAGGATAATCAAGATGAATTGGTATTTGGTGCATCATCATGAGGTTGAATGCAATCAATCACATGGAAAGGTGGCTGGTTTGAAAAAATAGAGTCCTTTGCCTTTTTCGGGAGATAGCATTTCCAATCAGATACAGAGAGGTACAGATACAGATGTCAGTGTAAGAATAGACAATGACCTTTTTAGAGCTTAAGAACATCTGGCTCTTTAGAGTGATACGTCAGGAAATAAAAATAAGACTACAATGTAACATCAATGTTGCTTCATTGCACTGCAACCAGTAGAATGTGATAAAGATAACAATAAATACAGAGCAAACATTTATTAACAACTGCATAAGAACATTTCCTAATATCCGCTGGACAAACAAGATCAGCAATAATGAGGAACCAACAATTGCCAAATCTAAAGAATAAAATGGAGAAGACAAACCAGTGTTGAATACCACCAGACAAGAATTAACATGAAACCCTCAAGGGAAGAGTCCAATGAACACCTTGCATGAGACCTCTAGACATACATCAGGAGACTGGTATATATCTGGTATCGGATAGAACAGAAAGCTAATCATTGAGGACTCTGGAGACCACTTGTCAACATTCATTTACAGTATAACAGGTTTGATTTTTGATGTGAGATCATAGTCGTCATGGTTAAAAATTCCTTACATGTTTATTATTAGATTTACATTATATACAATATTCATTATACAAATCCTTGTGTCAGCTGTTACTACAGAAATGGCAATGTATTAGATCAAACATGTTGATATATACCTAACATAAATATAAACACTTTCTAACCAGTGTTATAGGTTGCTTTATTTGTGAGCTTATAGGTTTTACATGTTCATGTACTAAGGTACTTAAACTACTACAAAACTGAAAAAGTTTCCGCTCTAGCAAGAGGAGACATTTCTGATGTGTTTCTAATCATTCACCATTCCCGACTCAGCTCGTCTTCAGTCTTCAGGAATTTTGGCAAAGTGTCCAATTTCCATGCAGTAAAGAATTGTTCATTTTTATGTCATGGAACTTTGAGGGAGTATCTTAAATGTCAGGTGGAGTTCACATAAAACGCTGCAAAGATATTGTGTACCCTGGAGAGGCTGAAGAACTAAAGTATAGTATAAATAGTTGAGCTGTAGATCTGAGAGAATTGTAATGCTTGTTGTGCCTAAAAAAATGCCAGAGATGAGAAGTTCAGTCCCAAAGCATGCTTGCTTGGATGGATTCACAAAAACACAAATCAGGTCTCTGCTAACACTGGAGATTAGACAACACTTGGCACTCTCACTAAATTGAAACAAAGGAGGAGAGTGTAGTAGATGTCTCTTTTACACACAACACTCACATATACACATACACACTTTAGTTTCAGATAAATACAAGTCAAGAAATGGCAGAATTCCCAGGCCTCACACATACAAAGAAAGTGTTTCGCCTGGCAATCAGTGTTACCAAGGACTCTGAAGAGCCATTAGAGAGAAACACACACACAATTGAACGGATGAAGAAGAAAAAAAAAAGATGCTGACCTTTTACTTGCCTGAGTGCTGGGATTCTGCCTGCTGGAAAGGCCACCATTTCACTGGGTGGAGTTCTAAAGAAAGGTTTGCCAGCCTTATAGATGTATAGAGGACATTTACAGTAATACATAAAATACAAAGATGAGCACATGCATATGCAAAATATATATTTTTTCTTTTTAAAGATATTCGATAATAAAATAATGATACAGCCTAAAGTTCCTGCCAAATTCCCCCATTTTTCATTTTGGACCATTCTGTAGTGTCAGGTCAGTGTAATGTGAAGTTCCCCGGGATTAGGTTCAGTTAAATGAAAGGCTAAAACTCAAAAATGCTTCTCTAAAAGGAGCCAAAAAAGTGACATTTCAGGCAAACAAATGTGTGTGGTCTGAATTGGTAACTGCTATTTGGGAATTGCTTTTTTATGCAGTCACGACAAAGAGACAGTTTTCATCTTTGTTCCTCTGTATAACTCCACACATTTGAAATAAGCAGTTAAGATGTAATGGACATGTAGATTGATAGCCAGCAGCTTGATGGCCAGATGTGGTCTATTCCTTAGTTATTTAAGGACATATTAAGCAGATAAACTCTGGAGTTCCCATGTGTTGAATTTGCATTTACTAACTGTTTATGGGAACGCCAAATATGCAGTCCAGAGAGGTATCCATACTATTGAAGGTTGAGAGAAAGAGAGAGAGAGAGTAAAAATCTTAGTAGAGCCAAAATCAACAATTTGGTATGTTCTTAAAAAGAAGAAGTACACTGATGAGCTCAGCAACACCAAAAGATCTGGAAAACTACCAAAGGCAACAATCTTTCCTTGGCAAAGAAAATTCCCTTCAAAACATCTAGCTAAGTCAAGAAGAAGTCAAGCTGAAGTATCATTGTTAAAGTCTACAGGCAAGAGATGCCTTCATGAAGGTAAAACAGAAGGTTTAGCTCGAGCTGTCAACTACTGGGAACACTCAAGGACAGAAAGTCCAGATTAGACTTTCATAGCTAAAAATAAAAATAGAAAACTGTCCAGGATTAATACAAGATTAACTTGTACTGGAATGGTGGGAAGAAACAAATATCGAGAAAAAAAAGGAAGGGATCATGTTTCAAGCTTGCCACAACATTGTCACACATGGTGGAGGATGTGCTTTGGCATGGGGATGTAAGCATATGTAAACAATTTATTCAAATCTGTTGCTGAAGTAACATACTTTTAATTGGTTATGGGACTTAATTAGAAACCATACTTTATCATTTAAAAGCTGATCATTAACCTTTCATTATTTTTTATTGCTCGCATACTGTACCATAGCAATTTTACAAAACATAAACGATTAAGATTATAACACATCATGGCGTGGCCAGTGATGAATGTGCATCTAAATCTTTTGTCTCTCCATAGGCTCACTAGATAAGTGTTTTCCATTGAATAAAAATAATTGTTAATGGATCGAGGGCTTTTCCCCGCACTATACAATCAAGGTGAGGAGTGTAGCTCGAGGTTCTGGAGGTCCACAAAGCAGAATCACGTGGTGGACACTTAAAATGCGAAAGAGTGGCATGAGAACGGGGTGATGTAATGCATCCTAGGGACTACAAAGTCTATAGAACTAAGTAACTGCACAAGCATCTTACTTTTATTTTATACTGTATATCACCTTTAATGTTATGGAATGTTTGCTAAATTTGTTAGTTCCTGCTACCTATTTAATTATAACAGCTATAAAGTTTAGTTTCCGTCATGTTGCTAAAAAAAAAAAAAAAAAAAATCCACACAAATTATCTGCTCCTTGGTCCTCAAGATAATAATAAAAAAAGATTCTTCACCTCTGACTGGTATTAAGCACTGACACTGGAGTCTCCTTCCTTTAATGTTAAATAGATGTCTCTTTACATACAGTAAGAGTTACATTACAGTGATCACATCACGGTTTTTGCGAATGCCCGTTTGTATAATTCCCTGTGAATGAGTTGTTTCTATTAAAATAAATAACTAAATAAAATAAATAACAATCAAACATATTCTGGCTGTTTAATACCTTAATTTGATTAGACAGCAGAACATTTATGTATATTAGAATTTGCTGCTGTCCAATCAGATTAAGGAATTATACACAGAGGGCATGTTTGGTTGTACTTGGAAATTAACCCTGTGTGTTGTGAGTTGAACTGTGGTACTTTAAAAACAGGATTGCTTTGACAACTGTACCAATTGCTTGCAGTTCGCTGGTGTTTAGGTTTTAGGATGCCGGTGGTGTAAGTATAGAGTAGATGTCTCGCTCATTGCTGTGGTTAACCCTGAAGTTGTTTGGGATGAAAGGGTATGAGAAGGACAACTCAAGCTGTATGAGAATGAGCGAGAGAGAGAGAGAGAAAGAGAGAGAGAGATGACCTCTTTTCCATCTACCTACTAGAAAAAGCAGAGAGAAGGTCATTATAGAAATTAGAAGGAATTGTTAACAATAAGCTGATGGGAATGCTGATTTGCAGTAAATTATGGCAACAAGGGGGGCATTTAGTGTGCTACAAATGTTGGCTTTCGCATGTACTGTAAATGCAAGCATGAGCCCAGTTTTGCACCACCAGGCCAATTTGCTAATGCTGAAGACACTGCTGTTTGAGACTTGTTGAATAAGAAGCTGAGCTATTCATGACAGCATAGTCTTCTTTCTGATACTTTGGAGTGTCTATCCTGAGCGTACTCATGTAAGACCGCCAGGACAAGGATTGTTCTTCCCAACCTTTTACTGGCCCTCTCTGTCCTGACAAGGTTTATATCTTAGGATTCCTCAAACATTGCTTAATCATGAAAAAGAGAGGAAGTTATGCAACCAGATATGTGAGGGGGGT
This sequence comes from Channallabes apus, assembly GCA_030522415.1. Lineage (NCBI taxonomy): Eukaryota > Metazoa > Chordata > Actinopteri > Siluriformes > Clariidae > Channallabes > Channallabes apus. Next base: position 8,094,778 of record CM060114.1, read on the forward strand.
GGAGGGAGCATCTGCTTTTATTGTTATCAGAAATGTTTTTTTTCCCAGAAAGGTCTCAACAAACGACAGTCTTTTCAGATAGTCCTGCACAAATTGCTGAAACTGTAGAGATGTTTTTACTCAAATTGTGCTTGCAAAAGGAAATGTGCAACTAAAAAATAATTTGTCAGACTATCCCCACACATACACACCAGCTCTCGCAGTGCCTCATTTATCACATTTAATGTTAAACAATTTTTTTAAATTATTATTACTTTCCCAGCCAGTTCTCACCAGCGACTATCATATCAGTAAGGGTAAATGCTAACGTACATTTCCTGTGAAAAGGTAGCCAACCACTTGCTTTTTGTACTGCATGCATGACTCCACAAACACCCACAACTGGCTAGTGTCACTGTGACGGATGAGGAGGGAGTATATTCCATCCCTGATCCTAGCAAATTTTTACCGGGAAAGACTGATGATCATTGTAAGTTTTGTGCAGAGCAAAATCAGGGTCTCTGGCACGACTGGCAATTACAGTTAGAACGACAAGGACACACAGACATGAGGCACCCCTGGATGTACTGCAAGTGACCTAGCTACTTCACCATCAACAAACTTGAGTGAGCTCACACAGTGAGAGTGGAGGAAGACAGCATCCAACCAAACAAGTTCACCGTAAACTATATGCAATTAGGTCCCCCAGCTCTACTTCTTTCCTTAATAGAAAACAATTCATAAAAGACTTGACTAAACAAATGGATTTTCAGTGTCCAATATCCTGTACAAATTTCTCAACTTTATTAAGTTGGTGTCATCTCACCTCTGAAAGTCAGGAAACTAATGGATGACACCATGCAAAACACGACACTCTGAATGTTTGGCAATGAGAAACTGAAGGTAGATAAAAACATCTGCAATGCTCTGAGATCTCACAACACTTGGGACTTGCGGCGGGTAACGTGCACCCATACAAGACTGCATCATACAACATTCGCAAGGAGGTGGAGGAGACAAAGCAGTGCTGTGGGGGTCCAATGGAGTGACTCTAGGAGACTGTGGCAGTGTCTAAGGACAATAATGCACTATAAAGCACCAACATCTGGTATGACAAATGCAGACGTGTCTCTGGCAGAAGAGCTGAACACCGTCTAGCAGTGCTAATGGACAGGAAAAGAATGTCAACACCAGAAACGCGTTCATTATCTCCGAGCATGATGTGAAGAGAGCCTTCAGGAGGGTGAACCCCAGGAAAGCAGCAAGACCAGACGACATCCCAGGTCGTGTCCTCACACTATAAATTGTAGGACAACTTTTTAGCAAAACTTTTATATCCTTAGAGAGCTGAGATTGTGTATAAGGAATGAGTTTTGCATAAGAAGATTCACTAATATAAATCGATTAACTATCAAATTGTACAATTAGAAATGATTTACTTAAATTTTACATACTAATTTGTATAACTTTCAATTTGAATTACACATGCATTTTAATGCGTTTTCTGAAACTCAGTATTCAAATTAATAATTAAGATTAATGATTGAGCTGCATTAGAAGAAGAAATCAATGCAATGCATGCCTGCTTAGTAGACATTCTTTCATGGTTTATACATAATTCTGTCATTTTTAGCACTTTGTGAGATTCAACTTTGAGTTTTGTGGCCATGATTAACATAACTCAGCTGTGCCTGTGAACTCACCTAGCATTTTATGGCTGATTGGAATTCATGGCCATACACTTGTATGAAGAAAATTTCTACTACAGAAGCTTTTGTAAATCTATCAGGTATTCGTTTAACAAAAAAACATTTACATACAATTTTATAAAAGGATGATAAATGAGGAGCATTAAATACGAGCTCCAGACGTACTTCATCGTCTGATACTTGTGAAAAGACATACTTTCCAGTCTGATTAGTACAGTATGTATTCAGGGAAATCTGATTTCCCTCCAAAGAAAACTTGTCCAAACTCTTACACACACCCTTTCTTTTCTTGTCTCCACTTCGCATAAAATTCCTTGGCATCATTGGCATTCATTTTTTTTTTAGACTCCCTCCAACATTTCTCCGGAGAGCTTATATCATAAAAAAATGTTTTATTACATTCCTCAAGCACAATTGATTGAAATTAGTTAATCGACTCTGGGTCCACTAAGACAGTGAACAGGAGAAATCATTTACTAAAGATGAAGAATGATTAAATGATGATTTCTTCTAGAGAGTCTACCAAATAGTCCTTATGTATTGATTTGAAAGAGAGTGGGTGAATAATTTAGTAATCATTTAGTAGGCTAGCGACATAACAGAGAACAAACACACCCAAACAGGAAAGGAGAACTAAACAGACATAAAACACAGTACAGCAAAAACACACAAGTAGTCAACAGTTCTTTGTGAAATACTCTGCACAGGGTGTTCAGCCATGTTAAGTCTGATACCAAACCGCATGGAGCGAAACTGCTCAGTTCAAATGGAACTGTGAACGATGTAGGGAACGAGTGTACAATGGGTCTTCACTTCCATGTTAGTGGACATTCAAAATGTATTATACAGTAAGTCAATGTATTTTTAGTATATGTTTTGTAACTGTATACATTTTTGTTTTAAATAATATTAAATATATTTCAATAGTGTGAAATTTCCACAGCAGCAGCGATAGGTATCTGAGGTGCTTATGTTACCAGGGTAACATAATCTAGGGTAAAATAGTAAAATAGGCTAATATTTCTCTAGATTTCTAATTTGTAAAATTATCTTATTTCTCTGATTTCATACTGAAACATTTCTTTTGAAATTTTACGTAATTGTATAAGCATTTCACTTCATATCATACTGTGTATGACTGTGTATGTGACAAAATTTGAATTGAAAATTTTTATGCAAAGAGGAAGTGACGTCTGCATCGCTGGACATTCCAAATGGTGAAATTTTGTTAAGAAAAGTTCCCCTAATAATTATTACGTGACACCCCCTGCTCAGGGAGTAGGGTGCACCCTTTAAAGTACATTGTGGAATGGAATGCAGCCATTTTAAACAGCTCAACTAATTAGAACCTAACAAGGTGCAGGTGACTGTGTGTGTGTGTGTGTGTGTGTGTGTGTGGTGGGGGGGATATGTATACACAAATTCCCCAAATCTCAGTCTCATTGAGCATTTGTGGGTCTGATCCATGAAGGTCCCACTTTGCAACTTACAGGATTTAGTGCCAGAAACCATAGCATGTTCAAAGGTCTTGTGGAGTTCAGGTCTTGAAGGTTCAGAGCTGTTTTGGTCAGACAAAAAGGACCTACACAATATAGACAGGTGAATTAATTTTAGTTATCGCCGATTTCACGACTACCTATATACTGTAGGTTAGCACTTGCTCTATGTGGTGCATTAACTGTAGATAATCTCAGAACAGGTGACTATTTGTTATCCTTAAGTTTTTTCTCTTCTTCTGATATTAAAGAAATTTCAAGATTTAACTTACAGTAATTGATTACATCTATTCAAGATCATGTGATACTTATACATCTGTTTACAGTTACATTTAATGTTGTGGAACATCGAGAAAACAAGTGGGTTCCTATATGTGGTGAAAGAACATTGATGTAAAAAGATCTCGAACTAGAAATTACAAATTTGACATAAAACAATAAAATCTGTTAAAAAAATGTCATCTGGTATGCTTATGTTATGAAAACTCTGTTTTGTATTATTAATGTTCGTAAAATTTGGCTGCGCTTTCATATTTGGTGCATTTTCATTTCGAGAGGGTTTTTCATAAGACTAGTACTTCTTAAAACATTGATATTGCACAGATGTCCATTAAAATTGCACTCACACAGACACACACACATGGATGCACATGCTGAAACTGTACTGGGTGTTTTGTGATAAATTGGCTGCAATGTTTAAACAAAAACGACTGAAGTGAATTTTATTTCCCTTTTGATGTTTTTTTGCCAAACAAGTAACCAATTAAATAACTTACCACTTTTCTTCACTTTTTTTTTTTTTTTTGAGTTCAGAACATTCAAGCAAAGGCAAAGTGCTGTTGGCAGTACTGTATGGGGAGAACAACAAATTAAAACCAGATCGATCCAAACGCTCCAATTAGTTAGAGATGAAAAAAAGTTTATTCTATGACATGGTCTGCTTTTTGTGAATGTAGAAATCGCTAATATAAACTAAAGCCATAATAAAATATTTTCTATGTCTGGGGGCACTGGATTAAGATGAGTCGTGTCTCATGTTTAGTGAAAAAAACATCGTAGCCTGGAGAGCTTACTGGTGTGTCTTGCACACAAACACAAGGACATAAAAAGTTATAGATGGACAACAAAGTCCAGCTTGCAGGCATAATAACTGTTCACATGCCGATGGGTAAAGGACATGAAGAATATAAAATCCACGTCACACACTTCCTGTTCAAGAAGCCATGGTATGCTGGGTACGGAAAAAGGCGGAATGGAAACCCTTGGCATGGTTGTTGAAAACCTTGAACCCATTAAACCTTGTATCCTGGTTGGTACTTGATGAAAGATGTACTGTTCATAGGTCTAATTCGCTTTAGCAAGCTGTGATAGATGATAAAATGATTTAAAATGACAAACACACAACAGTAATGACATAAAACTGATGTTGGGTAAGCATTGTAATATACATTTGATGACATTCACTGGACAACTTGGAAAATGTTGTTTTTGTTGAACGTTAAAATGACTTTGATAAAAAATTAAATAAAGATTGCGTATACAAGAATGCTGTATATACAATCTAAAAAAAAACTAAATTATAACCCTACATCATTTCTGCATGTAACATCACTTCTGATACATTAAGAAATGTTTTGTGCTCTTGGAACTTTGCTTAAAAACACAATTTTGTATTTTTTTAAGTTAAAAAAGAGCCAAATAGAACAGGTTCATGATGAACTCTGAAACCCTGATCATTATTACAGTACACTTCATATTCCCATGTTACAATTTTCATATTGTGTCCAAAATCTTAGCTAGCCAAATTTTCACAGTCTGGCAAAATAAAGGACCTTCAGTAAACTGTGCCTCAGTGAATACAGTAACTGAGCTCTTTCAGTAACACAATGTTCCAGACAGAAAGATGTGAAGTTTTTTTTATCCTTGTGCCATTAGACACTAAAACACAACTCATTTTGGCAGTCTGAATGGCATTGAGAGCTACAGTATGTGGCAGGACTGAATATAATATAGAATCTCTCTGGTGATTATCTTATATGAACTACCCATCGAAGCTCTGGGCACACCTTTTTTACACCATGGTCTATCTTGATTTTATTTCTTTCTACATCTAACATAAAACAATATTGAAGGTATCCAAAATATGAATTATCTTCTTTGAACAGTTGATATTGAGATGTATCTGCTACTTATGCTCTGTAAATCCTTCATAACGACTCTAATCTTGTCACGAGTCTGCATAATCTACCCAGTACATCCAGGGCATAACTCCACCCAAGGTTTTCTGTGCTCCACGGGCTGATTACCTGAGTACACCTGTCCCTAATTTGGCAACATACTGTACTAGTGGCTTTAAATAGCTGCTGAAGAATCCACTCCTATTTCCCCTGTTTTACCTGTGATTCTCTAGGTTTTTTTGTGTGTGTGTTTGACCTTGCCTGTTCTTTGAATCTCGTTTTGTGCCTAGCCCTTCGGATTATCCCCCTCTCTTTGGACTACTCTACGTGTATGACCTTGCCTGTTTAACGACACTGCTTTTGGATCACACTTCTGGATTTCAATGCCCCGCTGCTTCCAGTTGCCAACACCGCTCTATTTCACAAACTTCTTGCTTACTCTTCTGTATCGCAGACAAGAGTGCAGCTATATTCTACTGGCTTACTGTCCAGCCTGTCTCACACCCACTTCTGGGTTTGCGGTGATTCTGCCTCGTCATCGACATGCCTCTGCCCTCATCCCAGGGGATTCCCTGTCCCAGGGGACACAGCCTGTTAATACCCTCTTTCATAAGCACAGCTTCTCATCTCTGCGCCTGCTATGCCTGCAAGCTAAACTCCTTTGGCCAGTAATAAAGATTTCAAATAAATTACCTGTCTGCTATTGGGTTCACTCCTGTTCAATCTGGTCCCTGACAGTATACATCGGCCATGACAAACCCGGTGGACTTGGATCAGTTAAGTCAGGCACTTTCACAACAGGGGCTGCTACTGGGTTCTCACCAGCAAAGTATCCAGCAGGTGACCCAGACCCTTTCATCTATCACCTCTCAACTTCAGCAACTACTAGCCAGTCCTTCTTCAGTCCCAGTACACACTCCACATCATGAACCCCAGCTCCCTAACCCACAGCCTTCAACGGTGAACTGGGAACCTGCCGCTCCTTCCTGTCGCAACTGTTGTTGGAGCTCCAAGCGTCCTCCTTTCCGACTGAATGCTTAATGGTGGCTTTTGTGATCATACTCCTCACCAACCGGGCCCGTGTATAGGGAACTGCTGTTTAGGACACTATTGATCCATGCTGTTCTTCTTTTAAATCGTTCCAATGAGATGAGGAAGGTGTTCGACTGCTCCCACTCTGGGCGAGAGGCTTCCAAACACCTACTGGGGCTTCGCCAAGGTTCCTGTTATGCCTACAATTATGCCATCGAGTTCTGGACTTTGTTGAGATTCGCAAACTGGGACACCCAAGCGCTTTATGAGGGGCGTGCCCAGAGCGCATCCGAAGAACGTCAACGAAGGCTTCAATCAGGTGTCTGTCTCTACTGTGGCCAAATGGGCCACTATTGCCTTCAATGCCCATTAAAAGCCAAGCCCGTCCGGTGAACCTAGGGGACCTTGAGGGGCCGCTCATCAAATATTCCCCGAGCACACGCCCAGCATTCTCAGCATATATCAATAGTACTAGGCAAAGCTCACGCGACTCCTGCACTAATTGACTCTGGATCGGATCAGAACCATATCTTCTTAACCTCCCTATGAAGAACCCATTGGCCGTTCGGATGGCCCCGATAACCCTACAGGTGACTGGCAGTCATACCGAAGAAACATCCTTCTTGGTCATGCAGAACACCCATTCACCTTTTGTTCTCCTGTGGTCAGAGTCCTCTGCCCAGTTCTGGACAGCATTCTGCAAACTGGTCGGGGCTACTCCCAGCCTATCCTCTGGTTATCACCCTCAGACCAACGGGCAGACTGAGAGAGCCAATCAGGATCTTGAGACAGCAATTTGGTGCATGACCTCCAAGGACACACGCTCCTGGAGCCAAATGCTACCATGGGTAGAGTATGCACACAATTCCCTACCCACAGTATCTACAGGTCTCTCCCCATTCCAGTGTTGTCTGGGCTAACAGCCTCCCTTATTTCCATCCCAAGAGAAGGAGGTGGAGTTCTCTCTGCCAAAGCTTTCATGCGCTGTTGCAAAAGGTCCTGTCTGCGGGTGAGAGCTAGGCTTCGCAATTCAATATCACTGTTCAAGAATCAGGCTGACTGCCACCGTTCCACCACCTCTACCTATCATGTTGGACAGAGGGTCATGCTCGCCACCCGCAACCCCATAAAGACACTCTCCCGCAAGGTCTCTCCTAGGTTCATTGGCCCATTCACCATAGTCAAGATCATCAACCCTTGCACAGTCAGACTGCTCTTACCGTCCACTACAGTATGTGACGCATCATCCCCTTATTCCATGTCCCCCAGATAAAGCCCATATTCTACCGGCTTCCTATCCAACCTGTCTCTTCCAACCAATTAACTACCCGTACGTCGGATGCCACGATTGCATTATTGCTACTTTCGTTCAAGCACACGCGTTTTGTTCCCCCTCATCACAGGGGATTCCCCCACCCAGCCTGTTAATACCCTCGTTCACAAGCACAGCTTCTCATCTCTGCTCCTGCTATGATTGCGAGCTAAACTTCTTTGGCCAGTAATAAAGTTTTCAAACAAATTTCAAACAAATTTATTACTTCTGCTATTGGGTTCACTCCTGTTCAACCTAGTCCCTGACAAATCTGAGGTCCTGTTTGTTAATTGGTGATTTCTGAGGCTGGTAACTCTAAATGAACTCTGCAGCAGAGATAAGTCCTGGTCTTGCTTTCCTGAAATGGTCTTCGTAAGAGCTAGTTTCATCATGGTGCCTCATGGTTTTTGCAAATGCACTTGACACAATACTGTTAACCATGTTTAACCATAGACTGCCTAAAAACTGGATAGTTCCTTCAATCCTCCGTGATGATTGAACCCTTTATCCAAACTCTGCCATACAGTGTCTTACATTTCTATAACAATTCCAGTTAATTGTTTGGGTAAAATGACGTCACTCAAGTCAGCCATACCCCTAATTATGCAAATGTTTAGGGCCTAATATAAACTGATGAGTTACATAAAATAAATGGGAAATCTAGCTATGGCGATAATAGCTAGGAGCCTGTAAACATATTTATTTCTTTTGGACATTTTAACATGGGGCTTTTTGGGGATTTAATTACTTTTGGAGCCAGGTAGCCTAGTTGTCATTCGAGGAACTGCACATTTTGGAACTTCCATGTTGGACTGATTTTTCCCAAAAGTCTCCATATGTAAGGGAAATTTCTACTTATGACAGCTCCCTGATACAGGCATGAGAATAATTTTAGTATATTCTTCCTTTGCCAAAACATTTTGGAAGACACTTTGCTTCATAAGTGTTAATTTCCTTTATGTATGGAGACTTTTGGGACACCCTGTTATTTCTCTGTTATATCCTCCAAGTCTTTAGTCCGCCCAAAGTCTCTCTCTCTCTCTCTCTCTCTCTCTCTCTCTCTCTCTCTCTCTCTTTCTCTCTCTCTCTGATCTTTTACATTTCTGAGAACTATTGAGTCACAATCTCAGAAAGCAGTAATGACAAACGCATGACAAAAAATCCAACAGGTCAGGCACAAAATGAAATACTTAATCACAAAATATCCATAAAGATAGCAACAAATCTCTATGTGTGTGGCCTGGCAGAGAAATGTGTGGAGCATTAATAAAGCTCAATATAAACCATATGTGCACTTCTTGTGCATATTCAGACTTACATTCCTCCCTCCTACTACACATTTCATTCCTTAAAGTTTACTGTATTTACTGAATATTTCATAGTAGATAAAACTAAACAGTTTCTTGTATTTTATACCACATGCTTTTAGAATCTTGATTCTGATTGGTCATTCAAGTTATTATGTCTATACCAACAACTTAATTACGTAGGGGCTTGTGGGTAAAATGTGTGTTTTCACTAAGAAGAAGAGTTTAATTAACATTTATGTAAGAAGTCTCCAGTGACAGAGCTTTGTCACAGACATTGAAGTTAAGACTGTAACTTTTCAGACACATGAGGTTTTGGCGTGCTTTGCCCTTTCCATGAAAAATATGTTTTTCTGTCTCATTACCTTCAAGAAAGCAAAAAAAAAAAAAAGAAACGAAGGAAGAAAGAAAGAATGTTCATCACAGTTGTTAGATAAGTTCTAAGGAGAATTAATTTGTTTCATGGATGTTCCAGTACAACCTATACTTGAAATAATAATAATAATAATAAAGAGAAATAAATGTGAAGGGACCTTCATTATGGACGCACACACCTCATACCACACAGACCTTTAAAGCTCTAATGGAGTTCATGCATCTTTGGTCAGGACTGTTTTGGCAGGTTTTTGTTATGGGTGGCACAGTGGCTTAGTGGTTAGCACTGTCGCCTTGCACCTCAAGGTTCTGAGTTCGATTCCTGCATGGCTCTGTGTGCAGGGATTTTTCATAGCTACTTTTATTTTGTCATAGTGGTTTATCAGGCTGCTGCTTTGAGTTAAACCTCATCCATGTGTGTTCATTGGAATACTAGAAGGCCAGATGTAGATGCAGTTGTATTCGATAGAGGGATGCTATCCTGACAACACTGGGACTGATAAGATAAAAATAATAACTTTTTTTTACTATAGTCATGCTTTAGCCACTCTCTCTCTCTCTCTCTCTCTCTCTCTCTCTCTCTCTCTCTCTCTCTCTCTCCCATGGACCCCCTCCCTGATTTTTTTACTTTCTTTTTCTTCATTTTAACTCTGTGCTATAACAGGTGGTGAAATAGAAAGGTTTGCTGCAGAATTTGGCTTTTGCAACAGTTCATTTCTGATGGATCTAACAGACCTAAACCTGACCACAGCCCCATGAAGCCCAGTCAGTGGAAAGCATGCCTCTACTTCTTGCCTCACAGGAAGTTTTGAGCCATTTACATGCTAAAAATGATAAGAATTTTGGTAACATTTGTCTACAGTTATCTTTTCTTATTGGATATTATTTAAACTGTTATTTCAATGTGAACATGTTAGCCAGTTTAGCATCACTGTTAATGCACAATTGTACATTATCAGATAACTAACCCGTCATTCATGGATGTGCAGTACAGTATATTCAAAATGCAAACCCACAATGGAAATACACAACGATGACTGTAAGTTTGTGCACCCCCTTCTTTTAAATCTACTTTTCCATAAACGTGACCTGTAAAATTCAATTCATAAAACATCATGTCATGTTCTTAAAGGTCCTAAAAGTAGAGAAGGAGAATGGTCTCGAATCTCCACCATTTATACACATTGTCTGATTGCTCTTAGGAGATGGGTGTGCAAACCATTTTCTAATCTAATTAACCTCAACAACTCAATAAACAATAGTCATCCAATTGGCTGAAAACAGCTGACCCTGATTTCACCTTCAAATTAACTGCTAAGCCTTCACCTAATTTATTTATGGTTGTTGTATATATATATATATATATATATATATATATATATATATATATATATATATATATATATATATATATATATATACACACACTACCGTTCAAAAGTTTTAGATCACTTTCTAACTCCATGATGGGTCCTGATTTTTATTTCTTTCTACATTGTAAAGTTTTGCTGAAGGCGTGCAGTAACTGCATGAATCTCCTTTGAACAGTTGATATTGAGATGTTTCTGCTACTTCTGCTCTGTAAAGACTTCATAACGCCTCTAATCTGAGCTGCTGTTAATTGGTCATTTTTCAGGCTGATAACTCTAAATGAACTTCTCGTCTGCAGCAGAGGTAGGTTTTGGTCTCGTCCTCCTGGGACGGCCTTCATGAGAGACAGTTTCATTATGGTGCTTGACGGATTTTGCAAAGAACTATTACAGAAAGGCCGACCTCTGTGTCTTAAAATAACAACTAACTGGTGTTTTTCTTGTTGTTACGTAATTACCTAATTTCATATGTGTTATTTAATATTTTTGAAATCCCCAGTATTGTTGTAGAATGTAGAAAATAAATCACTAAACAAAAAAAATAAATAAATTTGCAAGTGTTCTAAAACTTTTGAACGGTAGTGTATACAGTATATATATATATATATATATATATATATATATATATATATATATATATTACACAAGTACTGATCCTTAACCTTAATTATGAACTCTTCATACTAATTTTCTTGTGTGTCAAGAAACCAGGCTTCAGATCAGAAGCAGCGACAAGCCTTAAGCAGACACAGCCACATCAGCCGTTATTTACTTCTTAATTGCATCCAGACTGTTTATTGTAATTGAGTCAGCAGCCTGAATTGCAGACTCATGTTGAGTGATTACAGGCTTCGACACCATGTGTTCTCAAAGTAAATCACTGAAGTTTTATTATTTGTTTTATTTTATTATTATTTTATTTATTTATTTATTTATTTTTGTTGCTCCACAGGAAATGAGTGTTAATTACTCAGGTATAATGTTTGTGTCCATATTATTACATATTTGTTTGTACTAGCTCATGTCACATCCTGTAAACAAGCACTTATAGACATTTCCTCTATAATTACAGATAGAATAAAAGCACTCCTTACATGTACTGTAACAATAAAACCACTTCTGCTGCCTCGAGCTCTATAATATTTCTGCTTGTTATGTAATGCATTTCAAATATGATATTCCTGCTTTTACTTGAGAAAGCAAGAAGCTAAAGAACGAATTAAATGCAATGAAAATTACTATCTTTGGAAGCAAATGGCAGCCAATGGAAACTGTGAAGTAGCTGGAAAGATCCACAGCTCAGGTCCACAACCATTACCTGGGCACTCACAAAGCTGGGCTTTAAGGAAGAGTTCTGAGAAGAGAAGAAAAAGAACCTCTATGGTTTTTTAAATGTATGTTTTTTAGACATATTTCAGACTGATGACTTTATTCCTGCTGCGAAGCGTGGTAGCGGGAGCATCATTTTCAGTGACACATGACTTCCACCAGTCCATAGTTTTTGGTAGATGGTCTCCTCTTGACATAGTCATAGTTGTGCTATATTTCCAAAGTTATAGTTATTATTATTTATATATTTTTTAAATAACCAAACTCTGATTAACCCTTTGAAATATACAGGGGATGTTCACGTAAAACCGGGACTTTTGTGATGTATGTCTTGTCTGCACAGTACAGGATACACATAGGGAGAATATAATAACTGCATTCAAACACTAAGCTAATGATTTTTTCAGAAAGTTACATTCAGGACATCATGAACAATATTGTGTACAATTGTCCATGCATAACATGCAATATAAAAGTGTCTATAAATGTTACGCACGTTTTTAAAGTTTTCAAACTTTTTAAAGAAGGGCGTACATCTGTGAATGACGATCCCAGCCAAGGAGCTCGCTGTAGTTGTTCCTGTGAACATCTGGCGAGTAAAACACCTGAAAATCAATGGATAACTTGTCAATAACTTGTGGAAGACACACAACTGTCTGTGGGAACTGTACACACACTCACTCAGGAACACTTGCACCACTTGCACTTCCACATGTTTGGGCCATTAAAGGAGTTTCTGAGATGTGAATCAGGCAGTCTGATTATGGCTACTGTGTACTGAGATAACTTTCTATCCTGATGGAATCCAAGCAGTAGTGAAACTCTGGGTCGTCTCTAAGTGTTTTACACCTGCATTCATTTCATCTCAAGTCCAGGTTTGACTTGAACATCGCTCGTATATTGTTCATGATTTCCTAAATGCAACTTTATAAAGTTTGAAAGCAGTCAGTATATACTTCCTGTGTCTATCTTAAGGACTTGGGCATTTTAGTGACAAATCATAGTTAATAGTATTTCCAGGGAAGACACGAGACAAGGGAAGAAAGCTTATAATTAAACAGCAGAATAGACGAGACTCTGAAGGATGAGTGAGCCTATTTTTTAAAGATTGATTATAGTTACAGATCTGCTGGCAGTGGCAAGTCACTACCTGTCTTTTCCTCTCCTGTACTTAAACACTCACACTGATTGAGGTTTAATTCGCTGTGGCATTCGCGTTTACTCTCCGCTTATATATGCTGTGTGCTTTTAGCTGCTGGCGAAGTGCTTCACTTTAAGCAGGGTTTAAAATGTATCCTTTGAAAAGACTCTTTAAAGCACAGAGCATCATCTGCAATCCATTCAGGAGTAAACCTCCCTTACATGTAATTACCACTGACTTTGATTGTTGCGATACAGGCCTGCCTAATAGGTACCTCCAGAAACATCCCCATATCATAATATTATTTATAAGAGTGACACCATTGAAGTGCTCTTCTAACACAAATGTTTGGTGGGAAAAAGCAAAAAGTGGCAAACATTTTGACTTAACTGTAAATGTAGCTTTGTTCTGCTTACGTTCAGCTCCATGTACTGTATCTGGAATAAAATAAATACGATGTGTTGCAAGCATCATACCGTGTGTACACATCCTGGTTTAATTATAGTGTGTCCATGTAGCACATGGCACGGTGACTGTGAGTAGGCAGTAAATTGACCACTTTGGCATAATTACTGAGTTGTAAATTGCCAAACAACGGTATAAACATAATTGCACAGAGTTTTGACATGTTAACAAAAGTACATCATACACAAATGTACTTCCCTCATAGAACCTTAGCCAGAATTAAAGACAATCATGACATCCATGGCATAGGGATAGATTTTCCAAAAACAGAGGAGGGAGTGTGTCAGCTGTGTGTCCATGAGACTGACCCTATTCCAGAGTGATTGGCACGTCAGATAAGCAGGGAAGCGCATTATTTATTAGAGTGTGTGACCTTTTCATTATTATTATTATTATTATTATTATTATTATTACAGTGTAGAAGTATAGTATTAAACATAACTGTGCTTATATATTAGTATAGTATAGCCTGATTAATTTTATATTAAATACAGTGTGTATGTTTAAAACAAACAAACAGACTCAATAAAATGTAATATTTTTACATCAACATAAAAATGTGTCAGTCCTATAAAAATACAACCCGGATTCCAAAAAAGTTGGGACACTAAACAAATTGTGAATAAAAACTGAATGCAATGATGTGGAGATGGCAAATGTCAATATTTTATTCAGAGTAGAACATAAATCACGGAACAAAGGTTTAAACTGAGAAAATGTATCATTTTAAGGGAAAAATATGGGGAATCAAAATGTCATGGTGTCAACAAATCCCAAAAAAGTTGGGACAAGGCCATTTTCACCACTGTGTGGCATCTCCCCTTCTTCTTACAACACTCAACAGACGTCTGGGGACCGAGGAGACCAGTTTCTCAAGTTTAGAAATAGGAATGCTCTCCCATTCTTCACCCATTCTTTGTCGCACCTTCCTCTTCGTGATGCGCCAAATGTTCTCTATAGGGGAAAGATCTGGACTGCAGACTGGCCATTTCAGTACCCGGATCCTTCTCCTACGCAGCCATGATGTTGTGATTGATGCAGAATGTGGTCTGGCATTATCTTGTTGAAAAACGCAGGGTCTTCCCTGAAAGAGATGACGTCTGGATGGGAGCATATGTTGTTCTAGAACCTGAATATATTTTTCTGCATTGATGGTGCCTTTCCAGACATGCAAGCTGCCCATGCCACACGCACTCATGCAACCCCATACCATCAGAGATGCAGGCTTCTGAACTGAGCGTTGATAACAACTTGGGTTGTCCTTGTCCTCTTTGGTCCGGATGACATGGCGTCCCACATTTCCAACAAGAACTTCGAATCGTGACTCGTCTGACCACAGACCAGTCTTCCATTTTGCCACACTCCATTTTAAATGATCCCTGACCCAATGAAAACGCCTGTGCTTGTGGATCTTGCTTAGAAATGGCTTCTTCTTTGCACTGTAGAGTTTCAGCTGGCAACGGCGGATGGCACGGTGGATTGTGTTCACTGACGATGGTTTCTGGAAGTATTCCTGAGCCCATTCTGTGATTTCCTTTACAGTAGCATTCCTGTTTGTGGTGCAGTGTCGTTTAAGGGCCCGGAGATCACGGGCATCCAGTATGGTTTTACGCCCTTGACCCTTACGCACAGAGATTGTTCCAGATTCTCTGAATCTTCGGATGATATTATGCACAGTTGATGATGGTAACTGCAAAGTCTTTGCAATTTTTGCAAAACATTTATTTCTCCACTATCTTTCTGCGCAACATTGTGGGAATTGGTGATCCTCTACCCATCTTGGCTTCTGAGAGACACTGCCACTCTGAGAAGCTCTTTTTATACCCAATCATGTCGCCAATTAACCTAATTACTGTTAATTGGTCTTCCAGCTCTTCGTTATGCTCAAATTTACTTTTTCCAGCCTCTTATTGCTACTTGTCCCAACTTTTTTGGGATTTGTTGACACTGTGAAATTTGGAATCAACATATTTTTCCTTTAAAATTATAAATTTTCTCGGATTGAACTTTTGATCTGTCATCTATGTTCTATTCTGAATAAAATATTGACATTTGCCATCTCCACATCATTGCATTCAGTTTTTATTCACAATTTGTTTAGTGTCCCAACTTTTTTGGAATCTGGTTTATAAAACAAATATTAAGAATTTGATAAAGAGCTGAGAATATTAGAACTAATTCTTTATCTGGATGTAGTTAATTCACTATTAATGCAGTAAATACAAGGGTGAATAAAAACTATCCACATTCTGGCTTTACAATTAAATGCAATTAACTTATAATAAAGATAAATGCATAATTTTTCCACATAACCTCCCGGCTTTTCAATATACTTTGTCCATCTGACAATAAGCCTTTGTATTCCCTCATTAACCAATGTTTTAGTCTGAGCTGTGATGGGTCGTTCATGAATGGTTCATTCTTTTTGAACGAGTCTTTAACATTACTCAGAAGAATGAGTTGTCTCAGAGAGTGATTCGTTCATTTTCTACAGGCCACGCATTTGCAAACATCACAAAATCTCCATAGGTGTCAAAGATGAACTAACCTGTGTTGACCAGAAGACGTAGCTTTAGCGGTTAGCCCAATGTAGCGTGTATGGTAAACCCAAACGCAGAGTAACAGCGAGTAGGCAGGATAACCATGTAATTTAGTTTAAGGCAGTGGTTCTCAAACTTTTTCTGTCATTCCCCACTTAAGGGGGTGGGCGAATTTTCAAGCCCCACTTGTCAACAAAATAATAACGAAATCGGCCAAGTTTCGCCAAGGCCAAACAACACCAAGTTCAAAACAGATAAAATACACGTGCAATTTTTATAAAAGGCTTACGTTGTCACTTATCATTGTATAATTAACCCCATGTTTATTAGCTGCTCAGCAATCGTTTGTAGTTTTTTGCACTGGCCAATTCTGTATGCAACTTTGAATGAAGCCATTTGTGCTTTGCTGTCCACTGATTCAGATTTTACCATGCGATACTCCTGCTGTCTGTATTCTGCCAGCTTTCTTTGAAAGAAGTCGCTTATTAACGTGACTGTGAGTGTGTTGTCTCTAAGTGTCTTCCTAATTTGTTGGGTCTCATGCGGTCTGCTGCCAGCGGTTTAAGACACAAAACACACACGGAGTCTCTCCTCTGCCCCCACCATCCCCACCATGAATCCAAGCTCAAGATAGGCTTAATCAGGGGTGGGTGATATAACCAAAATCTTCCATCACGGTAGAAGCAAATGTCTACCTCGATAACAATCACAATTGCTATATCACAATATAGCAATTTGTATCTGAAAATGCATGAATAAAAATTCAAACACAAAGAAACTGTTTTACATAATGTAATTTTATATAAACTGTGAATTGCTGGGGTTTGCCTCATTTTTTTTACTTTGGCCATATTCGTTTGGATGCTTGGATTTCAGATGATAGAAAAGGTTTGACATGTTTCCAACAGTTGTTAAAACAGTGCACTTGCGTACCTTCCAAATCACGTTCATCTCATTCGTATCACTTTTCTTATATCCAAACCAATTCCACACCACAGATGATGCAGCTTTTTCCTTTACAATCTCCTCGTTGTTGGTTTCGTCACATGTAAGTAAACTCACTGCTGCTGCACCGTCTTCTTCCATTGTCGAAGTGTATGTGAAGCTAAACACATCAAAAGTGGGACGAAACCGCGGCACCCGATTGAACCGAATATCTGCGCAAATACAGCGCAGCGTGACTATCTGGATAGCGCAGTGATGATCTGGTATATTCGCGCAGCCCGGTGGATCGCGCAGCGCGGATTAACTTCAGCAGCGCCGCTCGAATCGCAAACCTGCGCGCCCCACTGTTTTTTTATTTAAAAACAATTTAAAATGTCAGGACTGTTTAATATTGTTTCCGCCTTGACATGCCTGTATGTGCGCATCCCAGCGGGGTAAAATGTATTTTGATGGTCGGCGCGGTCTATTTCTGTCAGAGTCGCGCAGCGCTTCCTAGTGGGTCGTGCAGGTTTGTGATTCGAGCAGCGCTGCTCAAGTTGGCCCGACGTTAAACCATTATTGTTGCACTATGGTTCCACTTTTTCTCCCGGCCCACAACTGATGTTATTTTAATTTACTTGTATTAATGATCCATTTATTTGGGCACTGGTGGCTCAGTGGTAGGTGTTTCGCCTGCCATGCGGAAGGCCCAGGTTCGATTCCAGCCAGTGCCCACACCCAGCCACTGGATACAGTGCCGGTCCCAAGCCCGGATAAAATGGGAGGGTTGCGTCAGGAAGGGCATCCGGCGTAAAACCTGTGCCAAGTTGTAGTGCGGACTAGATATTCCGCTGTGGCGACCCCTTGTCGGGAGCAGCCGAAAGACCAACAACAACAACAACAATGATCCATTTATTTGTGTGTGATTGTTTAGTTTTTTCCTATTATTTTCCACTAATTTCCTCCCGTTCATTGCGCCCCTCCTGTCATGTCTGTATTCCTCACTAGTGGGGCGCGCCCCACACTTTGAGAACCACTGGTTTAAGGACTCTCACGAAAGGGGAGTGGTAAGCCATCGTTTGTTTACTCCTCTTATACTTCCTGGTAGGCGACCGTCTTACTTCCGGGTCCTAGTGCCAGCCGCAGATTGGGTGTGCATGACAGTACCCCCCTGTCTAGGACCGACTCTCGACGGTCCTGGGGTGGAGGATACCCTACGACAGTAGTCTTGGATTAGTTCGTGGTCGAGAATGAACCGGGCCGGAATCCAAGACCGCTCCTCGGGACCGTAACCCTCCCAATCAACCAGGTACTGAGTACCTCTGCCCCGAGGCCGCAAATCGAGGATCTGGCGCACGGTGTAGGCGAGACCACCGTCGATGATCCGGGGAGGAGGAGCTGGGGGGGAGGGTGGAATCATGAGAGATGTGATGAAGGGCTTTAGTTGTGAGATGTGGAAGACTGGGTGGATTTGGAATTCCGCTGTATACCAGCTCATGGACGATCCTCCCTGCCGCAGGTGGTAGAGTTTAGTGTCGGTCTCCACCTCGCCCGCTGGATGTTCGAAAGTCAATCTGAGCTGGCGGGTGAATTCATTGTAAGAATGGGCGGTGTCAGAATCTGATTTAAGAACTGCCGTGGCCCACTCAGCTGCCTGCCCTGATAGCAACGAGACCAGGAGAGCGATGCATAGCCGATCGATGGAGTACTTGGTGGAGTTGAACTCAAACACCAGATCAAGCGCTGTCAAAAACACATCACATCTCCCGTCCGTGCCATTCCATTTTTCTGGAAGTGCAAGAAAAACATCAGTGGGGGGGGGGGGGGGGGTTGGTGCGGCACCTGCGACGGCCGCAGATCCGCGTTCTCCCACCTGAGCTCCACAACCTCATCTTGGACACCCTGGCGCAGAGTAGCGAGCTCCGCGGTTAGCTGGTTAATGAGCACAGCATGCTGATCTACCATGTCGCATAGGCGCGCATGATCCGCTGGGTTTACCGCTTTAGGCTCAGTCATTCTGTCAAAGATGAACTAACCTGAGGTGACCAGAAGACGTAGCTTTAGTGGTTAGCCCAATGTAGCGTGGATGATAAACCCAAAAGCGGAGTAACAGCGAGTAGGCAGGATAACCACGCGATTTAGTTTAAGGACTCTCACGAAAGGGGAGCAAGGGAAAAACACAAATTTAACCCGCGTCCTATAAATGCACACACAACGGTAGGAAGCAACAACCAAAATACAGTGAGTACTCACGGTTTGAAGAAAGCCAACCTGAACCGACATGGGCCGAACTCAATGACTGAGCGGTAAGCCATCGTTTGTTTACTCCTCTTATACTTCCTGGTAGGCGACCGTCTTACTTCCGGGTCCAAGTGCTGGCCGCAGATTGGGTGTGCATGACAATAGGTTATGTACAGGAAGCAGAAATGAGCAGTTACCTTTTAAGTCTTTTGGTCTGAGTCGTTAGTTCTTTGGTCACGTTACTCCCATACAGTACAACAGTAAATGGGGAGACAGTAAGGAAAGCACTGATTGCGGAAAATGTTTGACTCATCCTTGTATATTCATTAAATTGAACCCTTTTCTATATCATACATAGCATATCTGAATTTCAAACTCGAAAACTGTATCTGAATGGATATATTGAATGGAGCTCCAAATGCTCTGCAAAACACATAACTTTTGGAGGCTGAACTCTGGAATTCAGCAGAAAGGATAAGCAGGTCACCATCTGTAACCTCTAGAGATCTAACGCTAACATCCTCCCACTTTCCGCTCACTGAGTAGAAACAGAAGTAAAAAAAAATCCCCCTCCCTACATGAAATACTTATGCTGCTCGTGTACAGTGAGAACGTTTGAGTGGCTTGCAAAAGTATTCGGCCCCCTTGAACTTTTCCACATTTTGTCACATTACAGCCACAAACATGAATCAATTTTATTGGAATTCCACGTGAAAGACCAATACAAAGTGGTGTACACGTGAGAACTGGAACAAAAATCATACATGATTCCAAAATTTTTTACAAATAAATAACTGCAAAGTGGGGTGTGCATAATTATTCAGCCCCCTGAGTCAATACTTTGTAGAACCACCTTTTGCTGCAATTTCAGCTGCCAGTCTTTTAGGGTATGTCTCTACCAGCTTTGCACATCTAGAGACTGAAATCCTTGCCCATTCTTCTTTGTAAAACAGCTCCAGCTCAGTCAGATTAGATGGACAGCGTTTGTGAACAGCAGTTTTCAGATCTTGCCACAGATTCTCGATTGGATTTAGATCTGGACTTTGACTGGGCCATTCTAACACATGGATATGTCATTCCATTGTTGCCCTGGCTTTATGTTTAGGGTCGTTGTCCTGCTGAAAGGTGAACCTCCGCCCCAGTCTCAAGTCTTTTGCAGACTCCAAGAGATTTTCTTCCAAGATTGCCCTGTATTTGGCTCCATCCATCTTCCCAACAACTCTGACCAGCCTCCTTGTCCCTGCTGAAGAGAGAGCATGATGCTGCCACCACCATATTTGACAGTGGCGATGGTGTGTTCAGAGTGATGTGCAGTGTTAGTTTTCCGCCACACATAGCGTTTTGCATTTTGGACAAAAAGTTCCATTTTGGTCTCATCTGACCAGAGCACCTTCTTCCACGTGTTTGCTGTGCAAACGGGACTTCTTATGGTTTTCTGTTAACAATGGCTTTCTTCTTGCCACTCTTCCATAAAGGCCAACTTTGTGCAGTGCACGACTAATAGTTGTCCTATGGACAGATTCCTCCACCTGAGCTGTAGTTCTCTGCAGCTCGTCCAGAGTCACCATGGGCCTCTTGGCTGCATTTCTGATCAGCGCTCTCCTTGTTCGGCCTGTGAGTTTAGGTGGACGGCCTTGTCTCGGTAGGTTTACAGTTGTGCCATACTCCTTCCATTTCTGAATGATCGCTTGAACAGTGCTCCGTGGGATGTTCAAGGCTTTGGAAATCTTTTTGTAGCCTAAGCTTGCTTTAAATTTCTCAATAACTTTATCCCTGTCTGGTGTGTTCTTTGGACTTCGTGGTGTTGTTGCTCTCAATATTCTCTTAGACAGCCTATGAGGCCGTCACAGAACAGCTGTATTTGTACTGACATTAGATTACACACAAGTGCACTCTATTTAGTCATTAACACTCATCAGGCAATGTCTATGGGCAACTGACTGCACTCAGACCAAAGGGGGCTGAATAATTACGCACACCCCACTTTTCAGTTATTTATTTGTAAAAAATGTTTGGAATCATGTATGATTTTCGTTCCACTTCTCACGTGTACACCACTTTGTTCAATTCAATTCAATTCAATTCAATTTTATTTATACAGTATACCGCTTTTAACAATGGTCATTGTCTCAAAGCAGCTTCACAAAAATGAAAGAAAATTTACAAAAATTGAAAGAAAGTTTTTTAGAAAAGAAAATTATTGGAAGTGTGTGTAAGAAAAATGTGTCTAGATAATAATGAGACGAATGAATGATGAATGAAATGTCTCTGATGAGCAAGTCAAGGGTGACGGCGACGATGGCAAGGAAAAACTCCCTGAAATGGCATTAGGAAGAAACCGTGAGAGGAACCAGACTCAACAGTGAACCCATCCTCATTTGGGTTATAACAGATAGAAATTATATATCATCACTGTGTATTGGTGTTTCATGCGGAATTCCAATAAAATTGATTCATGTTTGTGGCTGTAATGTGACAAAATGTGGAAAAGTTCAAGAGGGCCGAATACTTTTGCAAGCCACTGTAAATTAAGTTCCAAATAGTATCATATAAGACCATTTTTTAAAATAATACTTAATGCTTTTTATCTCCAGATCCAAATTTTTTTGTAAATATGCATACAGTACACATTTATATTTGCATCAGATTAAAAAAAAAAAAAATTTGCTAAATACAATTTCATGCCATTTCACATAGTGAAACATTTTAAAATTCAAATCTTTTAATGATCTTAACTGTCATTCAGATGAAACTTGGCCAATTATGATTTCACATGAAAAGACATAAATCTGAAAAAGCTAAAATGCAAAATTGTTAAGATCTTTGACACCGTTAAAAAAATCCTTAATTTTGAATGGAATGCTTTAATTTAAACAAGCATATTTTCATATCATATGCTTTTTGAAGCTTACACCAATTTTAGTATCAGTACTCATAAATAAATATTAATAATTAGCATTTTAAATTATTATTGTTTGACTCAAGACAGTATAATGTTTCCCCATTTTTGAGGCACATGTAAAATCATCTCTCCGAAAGGGCTGAAGTTAGCAACTTGAAATTTTTAGGGAAGCAAGATTGGTCACTACAATGTAGTATAAACAACTTCTTTGGCACACATATTTTCTGTATTATATGTATAACATACAATATAGAATTAGCACCAATACTGTGTTTTGGCCACTTGCACATGATATTGAAGAATCACGGCATACAATTTGTCATTGCCAAATACCATTATTTTAGTTTTCCTCTCTACAGAAGGAGGAAGGAGTTATAAAGTTCGATGGCCACAGGACGGAAAGACCTCCTGTCATGTTCTGTGATGCTTCTCACTGATCAGTCTACGGCTTAACATGCTCCAGTAAAACACCAGTGTGGCATGCAGCAGATGGGATGTTGTGTTCAGAATCCTGAGAAGTTTATTCAGCATTCTCCTCTCAGACACTGCCACCAGAGACTCTAGTTCCACTCCATTACTGTTAAGGTCAAAACTGAACACAATTTATTATCAACAGATTATGATGTTTATGATGTTTGTTTACTTAAACAGTTATTTTGGTCCACCAACGCATATCCTTCACAACATTTAGAGATAGTTAGTTTAAGTAACAGGGACCAAAGTAGTTTTAAATTCTTACCAGTACTATGTAGCCAAAAGGTGAGAAGAAAACATGGAGGTGGTGGACAGTCCTGAGAAACTTACAAGATTTACATTACATTTCTACTTATTCCGCTTTAGAATATCAGCTAAGTTAACAATATAATACATGTACAGTCCCTTGTTTCACACACCAAGTAGGGCCCTTGTTCAGGGGTTAGAAAGGGATTTGGGATTCAGCCCTGTGTTAGAATCTAGTTAGCTTTTTGCCATGTCTTAGGTGTTAACCAAACAACATGGCAGCAATGACTTAGAAGCAGTTAGTAAGGAGACAAAGTGTTGTTTAAGGTGACATAACATTATCAGATGTGTTTTCTTGCTGAAAGTGCTTCTGTGACTGTGAATGTGGGTTTTGGCAGGCAGCTGCTCTGCACTCAGTACTGCGGACCATACAGACCTACTCTCACGCTGCAACTAAAAGTTAGTGCAATTTCCTGGATGTGGAGTGATAGATTAAGTTAAACATCCAAGTGCTGATACTCGTGGAATGTTTCTCATCCAATCAAATTGATCAGTCAGAACTAATATAAAACTATACATAAAATTATTTATAATACATTGTCCTAAAAATTTTTTTGTAAACAAACAGCAGAAACAGGCAGAAGGAAGAAAAAGAAACAGTGTACTGAAAGACTGTAAATCCGAACCATGTCTTAGGTTGGGTGGAAGCTAGTTTTCTCCTTCTTTCACCTCCTCTCACCCATTTTTCACACTCTCATAAGGATCAGGGCCTGTGTGTAAGAGAAACTGGTGTATGGTCCTGTCAGAGAAACAAAAGCATGGTGGTTTGAAAAAAAGGGAATATTTTCACTATAGAAAAAGTACTAAAAGAGAGAGAGAGAGAGAGAGAGAGAGAGAGAGAGAGAGAGAGAAAGATGTATGTGTTGAACTTTCTGCACTCATGTCATTACCAGAGGACACTCTGTGACAGATATCCTCTCTCTCTCTGTCTCTCTCCCTCTCTCCTGTTCCCTGTCTCTCGTCTTCCAAATGCTTTCGGGAAGTGCACATGAGGAAAGTTCTCCACCAATTATCTAAATCGAGAAGGACTCAGAACTCAACCCCTCCCTCCATTTTTTTCCCCTTCTCCCTCTCTCCCTCCTTCTTTCTCTCGGCTTGCTCCTCTCTCGATCTCGTCCCCTCCTCTCCTGTTACAGCACACCTGCTTTCTCTTGGCTGCACGCATTCTCACAGTGCTCAGCTCTTTGGCCTGCCGCGCTTCAGCTGCACTCCATCCCTCTCTGGATTTTCAGCTGCTCGTCTTTCTCCCCAGTTCCTGCAGACGGCACAGGTAGGGTTCGCGTTATACACACTTTCTCTTTGTTGTCTTATATCTAGTGTACAGGAATTTGGCTTATAGACTCCTCTTACATTTGGGATTGTTCACACTTCCGGGGAGTACCTTAACACTTTCCATTCTTGCCTGAAAACACTTGGAGAAAAAAAAAAGTTTTTTTTTTTTTTTTTAGCTGAAGTTTTGTAGAGACAGTAATGCACATCAATATTATATCATGCAGAGTCAAAGCGAAAATAATTTGTGTGTCTGTGTGTGTTTGTGATTGTATCTGGGACTGGCGGCTTGAGGTATAATTTCATTTTGATAAGTGAAGCCATACAATGTGAGTGAGTGAGTGCGGAGAGATAGAAGAGAGAGAGAGAGAGAGAGAGAGAGAGAGATAGTTTCTAAGGGGGTGTGGTGCAACTGGGACCAGCTGATGCTGCCATTTTTGCATATCTCATCGGTCTGTGTCATTGACCTTCTGCTGAATGCATCATACACTCCACTTCCCACCTTTTTTTTAACAGTAAATACACTGATAGAGCAGTATTTGTGTTCTTTTATATACTGATAAACTTTTCAGACATGATGTGTGTAGAGATTCTCTAATGACATAAACATGTGTGTATTCAAGAAATCATCAACTGGAGGCTCAGTCTCATGAAACCAAGATATAATATTTTTCCTCTTTTCTAACATAGCTGGTCAACTCAGAAACCACCTGTTGCTCCTGAATCATGTGTGTCTGATGAGAGAGGAGTATTGAAATCCCCAACCCTCCCTCTTCTATTGCAGCTAAACACACTTAAGCACATTTTAAATCATGCTTGTAGAGTGTGAAGGTGCTTAATGTAATATTTGATGCACTAAAACATTCTTCACATTCATGTAGTTTGACATTGAGGATTAAATATATTATAATCGAATATGTTAAACACACATCTGTACAGAATAGTGAGAAAAATAAATTACAGAAAAGTATCTTTCCACTCATTACAGGATTGTAATGTCTTTAAATAGATGTACACACTAATTGGACACTTAAAAAAAAAATCAGACAATTGCCACCACTGGCTTCTGATATTTTCTCATGTCTAAATTTTTATGTATATCCCAGATTTCTTTGGCAAGGTCAGACACTATGGGGAGATTTGGATTTCTTTCATGAATTAGATTCAGTTTCAGTCTGTTAGCTTTGGGTATACTTAATAAGGTGTGTATGTACTACAGTATATGTACTATACATACTGGAATATTTATTAAATAAAAAGGAAAAAAATGTAAAGTTGCATGAAGGAAAAAGGCACCAAACGTGTCATAAAACCATTAATGACACAGCTTTCTTTCCGAGCACAGTCTGAGCCGACAAAGTATTTCCCAGCAAACCCCCACCAAAATTCCCAACTAACTCAAAACACAACCAGAGTTAAGCAATGCAAGAGGGAGGAGGTAAGGGGGTAGAGGTCCAGACAAATATACGGCAACCTTTAGGCCTTTGAGCATTTCCCAAATTTGGAAGTGCAGCTTTAACAGCACAAATAGCAGTGTTTCACGTCAATAGTGCTCTTAATAAATGATGGCAGATCGTTTCTTTCTTTACCGTGTTATTCAGTACCTGCAGCAGATCATGTTACTAGTCAGTGCCAGAGGAGAGAAACGGTAAAGAAGAGCCACGCTGGACACTGGCTATCATCCTGATTTCCCAACTTTCATTCCCATCCCGTCTGGACTTTATAGCTGGATTTTCCAGTGCTAACCCCAAACCCAAAGCTAACACAGCAGGTCAATGAGAACGTTCAATGCAAATGGAATGAATTTGATGTGGCTTAACCATACGCATACCTTCTCCCAAACTGACCGTAAACACTCTGAATGTTTTCACTACTAAACAGCATGCTTTGGCTTTTGCGTTCTTCCTTCTTTGTGGGACTCACAAGATGGAATTCATTAAAGCTCTGTGGGAAAGTATTCGTGGGCTCAGGGTGATTGAAGCATCAGGAGCACAAGAAATTTCACGACTTGTTTTTCATGCAGGTCCAAGCTGGAGTAGTGATCTGTCATGACTGTGTAGTTTATCTGGATGTAACCAATAAGAAATTTTGCAATGGTATATAGTACCATGGTATTTTTTTTACAGTATTATGGTAACAATATTTTGATATAGTACATGTTCCACACTATTTTACAAGTTTCTACCATGTACTGTAGTATTTGTACATAGTTATGTACAATAATGGTTATATTTATATAATATATTACCATTGATTGTATGTAACATTAATATTGAATACCATAGTTTATGTTGAAACATAATTTAATAGATACCTCCTGGACCTACAAGCCACTGTTGTACCCAAGTGTCATGGTATTTACCATAGTACTCCCATAGTACCCACTGCAATGCCATAATACCCACCCTGGTACTCTATAACGTCCTATGGTGCCTACTGTACCATGTTAATGTCTGAAGTGCCATAGTAATACTATGTTACATTATGGTATGTACTATACTATAGGGCAGTGATGACTCAGTCGGTTAAGGCTGTGGGTTACTGGGTTACTGGTCGGAAGGTCGGGGGTTTTAACCCCAGCATCGCCAAGATGAACCCTTGAGCAAGGCCCTTAACCCTACAGTATATGCTCCAGGGGCGCTGTAAGCTGGCTGACCCTGTGCTCTGACCCCAGTTTCCTAATTGGGATATGCGAAGAAGAAATTTCGCTGTGCTGTAAAAAGTACATAATAATTGAATATTCTTCTTCTTTCTTTCTACTAAAGTAAACTACAGTTTAGTACGTATGGTAGTAAAATTTCAATCTCAGTTTTTCCCTCCTTTATTCTCATCCGCTGATATTAATTAGGACATGTTACTATCCACATATGTTACAGGTACATATGATTTTCCACAAAAAATAATTTTAAAATCGAGGTATGGATTTGTGTCTAGTAAAAATATATATTCTATATAAATCAGTGAGGTTAGCTGGCTAGCATTATCAGGAGCATCATGCAATAAATAAACAAATAAAAAATAAATAAAAAGTTTAAAAAATAAGTTACATGTTAGCTACACAGTTAGCAATATGAACAAAGAATATAAACATCTAAGAATATGACTTAAACATAGCTTTAGAAATGTTGTCTAGTTAGCCTATGTTGGCTAACTAGCTGTCATTAGCAGACATATCTATAAATATGACTGAAGTACATCTCACAGAAATCCTGTCAGTTTAGCCAATGTTACCTGACTATACTAGAAATCTGCCATAAATGTCCACTGTTAGCACGATTGTTAGCATTGTTTGGGTGATTATGAGTTTCTGTGAATTTACCACAAAAAAACAAACATACAACAAAAAAAAAACATCTTGAATGGGTAACTTAGCATACCTGTTAGCATACTATCTAGCACCAATAGTGAAGAGTATTAGCATTTAAGGGTTTAACTTGAAAAATCTAACAGACATAGGCAGTTTGCTGAGGAGTTAGCATTATCAGTGGAGGTTATAAACATTTATCAATGTTATTCACAATAACTTGAAATGTGTTGTGGTTAGGTTATGTTAGCTAACCAGCATTACAGGTAAATATGAAAAGTTCTGTGTATGATAAAAAGTAGTGTCACAGAAATCCTATAAAACTAGCCTTTGGTAGCTAGCTGGCTATTAAGGTGTATGACACCTGTCTGCATGTAGGCTACTGTATGCTCGCTCTACTAATGCTTTTCTTTTTAATATTTAAAAACTTCTATGTGTAAACTTTAAAATCACTTTAAAATGCACTCTCTCTCTCTCTGTGTGTGTTTGTAAACTAAAGCAAACCTGAACAGTATGATATAATTTCAGCAAGAGAATACTTAATTACATTAAAGTAAAGACAGAATTTCCTATTAAAATAATATTAAAAGAAATTCATAAACAAACAAACAAACAAAAAACCTTGGTATGGAATGTACAAATTTACAAAAGTTACAAGAAAATATACATAAATTAAAATACAATATATAAATTACAAAGAATGTGCAAGGTGTAATTATATACTGAGGAGTATATTTAAAAATATAAAACTATAGAAGGTTTAAATTATGGTGTGTTGGTATGACAGCATCAGTATGAGTATGAGTGAAATGATGAAATGGGAATGAAATGATGGGTGAAATGAAAGCCAAGAAGCCCAGAATATACCAAACAAGGAATTGCTAAATTGTTAGCTAGAGAGCCAAATGCTTTAGCTAGCTAACATTATAGGTTTTAGTAACATTAGTGTCCTGTATTTAAGTTATCTAAAGTATAAAGCTAAATAAAACTTTCAGTTACTAAGTCAATTAATCCCTCTCGCCTAAAGTAGATAAGATAAAGTCAAGCTAACAATCTTGTACAATAATTGGGATTGAGAAACCAAGATCTCTTGAACTGATTCTGATTTCAAAAGAGTAAAGTTGTATGTTTCTACAGCAAAATACATGACTTATGTGGAATTTTTATCCATGATAGAAAGGTGAAGCGGCGTTTCAGTTCCTTCTGTATAACGCACAGCTAATCTCAAACAATAACAAACAATAAAGCTTTCATCAGGGAAAGAAGTGTAGAGAAAGACATGTCAGGTACCTTCAGGGCACATATAAAAATAGTATAGCAGCTATAATTACATCAAACTTAACATTGAATAGCGGCGAGATAATTATATAATATTATATGACATGAGCGTAGGAATAAAACAGGAAAATAAGGAACAGTTACAGAGTGAACTCGTTTATTCTTCTTATACCAAAGCTATTTTTAAAATAATTGTTTAGCTACATTACTGTAACGTACTGTAAATTATTGCAGCAAATTCACTCATAGGATTATTAAGACCAACAAGTCATGTTAAAGAGAAATATCAAAGCATAATCTCAAAGTCACAGCTTTACCCTTGATGATTACAAAGCACAAACGCTGGAGAAATCTTTTATAAATACTAAATAAACCTCTTCACAGGAAACATCACCGCATCAAGAAATACACTATGTTTCTTTTATTTAAGTCATTACTGTAGAAACAAGTGAAGCCATGATTGTATTGAGACTTCAGCGGCGGTGTGGTTTAAACCGCAAACATGTGGACTTAGTGTCTATGGGGAGAAAGTGAAGCTAAAGCTGAAAACGCATGTGTTTAATCTCCTGCAGATTGTATTGTGCTTCCTGTCAGTACTTTGCTTACACTGTAAAATGGAAAAGCAGTGTGTGTGTGTGTGTGTGTGTGTGTGTGTGTGTTAAGGACAGGAAGTGTAAACGCCATACCCCCCTTTTTCCCTCAGATTTTTTTTCTCACCTGAGGACATGACTAAAGCCTGCTCTGACACAAACTAAAAACACACGAGCAGAGTGGAAGGCAAAATGAGGCCAAGCTGTTTCAAGAGCCACGTATCCCTTTTCTCAGAGATTGGAGGCCAGGGGTGATGCTTTCAGCCAGGCACTGTTTCAATGCCTGGAAAAAGCCAGCAATGCATCTTTGTTGGGCTGAACACGCACACACACACAGACACACAGACACACACACACACACACACGCGCACACACAGGGGTCGTCTCTAAGGGTTCACTGGAGTGAAGCAGTTTCCATTAGCACTAAGGGTGTGTAATGATCTGGCAGGATTTGCTTGTTAACACTGAGCAGCTTTGAAGCTAAATAAAATATTCTGTGTTTGCTCTGTCTGGGTAACGTCATCTTTATGCTGCTTTAATAATCTGGTAATATGAGTCTCATTAGGCGACACAGACAGTAACTTACAGTATTGTGTTCAACAAAGGCAGTGTTTGTGATAACATTGTAATTAGACTAGACAAATGAGAGAGCCAATGACCCCTCTATCACTTACCTTTAGTATATAATAATAATAATAATAATAATAATAATAGTGGATCATATGCTAATATTAATAATAAGAATAATTTCAAAACTTTTTTACATTTAAAATGTAGCAAAGTGAACTAAAAAGAGTGAACTAGAAAAAAAAACTGAGAAATAAATAAACTAATGTAAAAAAATAATAGCGGTAAATATAAATACTGTAAATTACAAGATGCAATTATTATTAATAGAAATATAAAATATAAAACAATACAAAGTGTCTGACCTAAAGAAGAAAACTGTGCTTTTAAAAGTAATGCAAGTAAAACAATACTTTTTTTCACTTTTCACTACTAAAAAAAGGTCTCATATTTTACTACTTGATTATCAAGTTAACGCACATCTCAGAGCTGCCCTAAAGTGTGATGATCCAGCTGAAATGTATTTTTCAGACCTCAAACTCCTGTTTCACTCCTCCTCTTCAAGCACTGTTTCAGTGTATATGTAAATGAGACACTGCCTTATATGAGGTCAAAATAGGTGAAAAAAATAATGGGCACAAAAAAGAAAGACATTTTTGCCCTCCCACTTTATTGTTTGTACACACACTCCCAATACAAGACCCAGCTAAATGTCTAAAAATTACTAAAATTAATTTTGAAAAATAATTCCCTGAATAATAGAACATGAAAAGAAAAATATTTTCACCTAGGGCAGGCAAAAAAAAAAATTTTTTTTTGATTGCACTCTGACAGATGAGACAAAATATAAAATGTCCTATGAAGACACTTCATTTCTTTGAATCATTTTCACACTATAACAAAAAATTTAGTTGGATCAGGCAACTGAAAAAAACTTTGTGTCCACATCTACCGTATTGATAATCTCTCTTGACATCTATCTGGCTACTCTGATTTATCTTGTTTCCAACATAGCTCTGTCTCAACCTGCCTGCACCGTTAGCATATTTTATTAAGAATGCAGAACTTTGAATTTCAACCAACTGGGAGCTCTTTGGCTTTAGTCGTGGTCTTCACCTGGCTGACACAACACATAAAGCTAAAAAAAAAAAAAATGTGAAAATGTGTCTACAAAGCTGGGTGGGTGGTCAGATCGCCACGGCAGGAATCTAATACTGTCTTTTGAAAGAAGAGTAAGAAGGTGCTTGAGGCTCTTCAGTCCTGTCTTGGCCTGCTCTCTGAAAGTGAAGACCGGTTAAAAGAGTTTTAGCTTCAGGCAGGAGTTTTGTTCTTTCAGCCTAATGAGAATGTCTTTCTTTCTGGATGAATGAGACACGTGTTGCCTTAGTTCACAGATTCAGAGTAATATTGCTATGAAATCTGTGAATTATGTCTCTAAGGTTATTTTAGATGAAATTTTGTCTTAATTCCCTTCCCATCACAGCCATTTCTCCAGGCTTGGGATTGGGACTGAGGAGTCCCTGCATGGTATTTTGTGTAGGGATAGGGTGAATTGCCCTAGAATGGCAGCCCAGTGGTGATGAACCACACCTGCTCCTTAAATAAGACTAATATGATGATATATACATGAGAAAAATGCAAGCATAAAGTATTCCTGATATATTGAATGAATAGTCCTGATCATAATAGGTTTTAATTTAACAACATAGCTTCCATTATTGTTTTATACTGTATCATTAAATCATCCTGTGTGTATAGGATATATAATTTTTTTCATGAATTTTTCTAGGGTCAGAGTGTGCACTGTTCATTCACTTTTAAGAGTTTGTTACATGATATGTTGTTCTCTCAGGGAGAATGGAGGGACTTAGATTTTAATCCAACTGATGAAGTCAGATATCTGGAGTCATGCGAGACTTCTTGATAATGAAGAAGATTTTTTTTATTATTCTTCATGACCAAATAATGAAAAAACTATTATATGTATATTTTATATGTATAATAATAATTTATTTATTTATTTATTTATTCATTTGTTTTTTGATCCATGACCTAAAATCCTTGAAGAAACTTGGCCTTTTCATTTTGTTGTTGTATTGCTTTAATATCTATCCCTTTAAAACTATGAGCTTTTCCTGGCTGAAAAGGATGTCAAATTCTAACTCTGAAGTCCCTCAGAGGTCACCATCTCCTGAGATTTCGCTCTCCATACCATAATTATACCATATCCCAAAAGCAAGAATGAAAGACATGAAATTGTTTGGACCTAAACTAACCCTGAATTTACTTACCCAGTAATTTAACTTTCATTCTAAAGTGTTTGTCAAAGTGTGTTTAGTCTCTGCAGTGTGAAGACAATTTCACTTCATTCGCCATGACTAAAGGTGGAATGCGCCCAGTTAGAAGCTAGTCTTAAAACACCACAGGGTTAAACTCGACAGTCTTTGAATAATCAGCATTTGGATGGTA
The DNA here is from genome assembly GCA_030522415.1 of Channallabes apus. NCBI lineage: Eukaryota > Metazoa > Chordata > Actinopteri > Siluriformes > Clariidae > Channallabes > Channallabes apus. The sequence goes on from CM060114.1 coordinate 8,127,334, forward strand.
ACAGTGACTCCTTTTCACCATACTGTACCATTGTGCTGTTGATTATTTTATTCTAATGATACCACCGCACTTTAGCAATTTATTTGCATTTGCACTGGGATCACCTGTATCTCAGGAGTATCATGTAACATTTAGGAATATTTAGGACTGCAAGCAGGGACTGCAGCGGAACTAACTATGACAGCACATCTAAAATGGAGAGCCAGGCAGAAACATAAACCTGAGTGATTAGTGAGAGTGGGGGAAGACAGCATCCACACATACCATTTCACCATAATACTCTATGTCCATGAGTCCTTCACATCTGCACCTTTACCTGAGAACAAATCAATAAAAACAAAATGCTTAACTAAACAAGTACTTTTTCTGTCTAGACTTAAACACTGTGTCTGAGTCACAGATAGAAACTATAAGCCTGTTCTATACCTATTCTTGTGAAAAAGGTTATAGCCCGTGCTTTAGATTTCATTATACAAGGTACCAACAAGTAGCCTGTACCATGTGATAAAATCCATCCATCCATCCATCCATCCATCTACAGTAGGAACCTCTGAAGTCAAACTACGGACTGTGTAGCCCAATGGAGACCATTGTATTTGGATAATAAAATACTATTAGTTTACTTAGTTTAATCTCTGGCTTGAGACTATTTAGGATTTTATAGATCAATAGTACTACTTTAAATCTAATGTCATCTAATTTATTAGTAGACGTATATTAAGATTATCTAGTTTGATTGCATTTTATTGTTGTATAAATTCATTAACACTTGCCAACTAATCAGAATCAAGACTTCCAGCGTGCTATGGTTTTAACAGTGTTCAAGTAGCATTGCTATCTCTGGGATATATTTGGTTCCTGCTCAGTCAACCCTGCAAAATAAGTTTTATTTTCTCAACCCTCAGGTCTCCTAAATTCCATTAGCTCTTTAAGCTCTTTAAAACCCCCTGTCTGCCTTTTTAACCTCTGACCTTTGCCTTGTCTCCTCCACCCTGCAGGTCCGTGACAGCATGAGGTTGGCCTGTCTTACCCTGCTCCTGGTGTCTGTGTGCTGGGCTCTGCCCTTCCGTCAGACTGGCTTTTTGGACTTCATGATGGAGGATGAGGGCGCTTCAGGTTACGGGCCAACTCCGATTACACCTTTCAAAAAGGTTCCTGATCGTGAAGTACAACTTGAAGTACAACCTGTTTGTCCCTTCAGGTGCCAGTGCCATCTGCATGTTGTTCAGTGCTCTGATCTAGGTAATGTATATTAAATGTTCCCATGCATTAGTTTGCACCCCCTTGAAACTCATGCTTCAATGATGTGTTATAGCATCATATACGATGGAATCCCAATTAAATTAATTTCAATTCCAGGGTAAGACAGTTACAACATTTATAAAGGCTCAAAGCAAGACAGCAAAACAAAAGAGTCAATTAGTGATAGCAATATTATTATTATTATTATTATTCTATTATTAGTATTATTATTTTAATTGTGTTGCCTCAAATCATTTAAGAGTCAAACCTCTTTTAAGTTGATTATAATTGTACATTGTGTACAAAGCACTGTTTATATTATTGCTCAGTGTAATCAGGTGTGCAACCAGGTTTAAAAAAAAAAAAAAATTATTTCTTATCATCAAGGTTAAATCATGGGATTCATTTGCAAAAACAGATCAATTTAAAACCATTGCTTTGTAAACAGTTTCAAGGCGGGTAAATACATTTCTAAAAAGATTGTTACACACTGTATCACATCTCTAAACAATAAGAGGAATGGCAGATTTTAAATACTGTATATTAGTGCATTCTAATTGCATCAAATTCATGAATTAAATCGATAATTCGGGGAAAAGTGAAAAGGTGCAATCGTTGTGGTATTGTCCACCAAAGGAATTTACTTGTTACCTGAGTTAACCAAAAACAATTTGAATCAGAGGGACAATCAATGTGAAAAAGCACAGTACAGTAAGACTAACCAATGCATTTTTTTTTTAAAGTTGTGTTAACTTTGGTTTTCTGAATAAAAACAGATAAGAGCATGTAACATTCATTCATTCATCATTCATTCATTAAAAAAAATAATTCCAGTTGAGGTTCAAGTTTCAAGATTCACGTCAAGTGGGTTTTTATTGCAGTTTGTGTATTAAACATGTAAACACTGGGGCACAATGTTATTCATATATTGCTATACTACAGTATATATAGGTTGGTCCTTTGTTACCACAATAAGAAAAGTATTTGATATAAGTAAATATATCACTTTATTTATTTTGCCAATTGTTAAAAGTAATCTCCTGGGTACATTTTTAAGTTTGATGAACGGTTTACCATTGCTTCCAGGGGTCCTTAGGGCTCTAGAGCTAGAACCACTTGTTTCTTTTTTTTTCTTTCTTTTTTTGACTGCCTTTAAACTTTTCAGTTTACAAGTTTTCAGTTTTGGAGATACCGTAGGTTGCTTTCCAAGAGGAAAAGTTTGTTGAGTCTGATATAATTTTCCACTCATTTGTCACAACCAAATGTGTTATAATTACACTAAACTGTATTGGATCTAAATGAAACAAACTACACAGTCCTGCACCACTATACTGTAGGACATGACTTTGACTCCCTGAATGGAATGCTGATTTTGGACAGCAGCCCCGATATAAATCCTTCTCACTTGACAGTTCACTGACTGCGTACTACTCGTGTACTACTCTCATCTTAGGTACACTGTGCTGATGATCCAGAGTATGAAGCAGGAAGCAAAAAGAAGAAAAAAGATTTATAATTGTGAAGACAGAACTTTGGCCCGGGTGCTGTTTACCTGTTCGTCTCTATCGCTGCTTTTACAAGTCTGTCAGCCTTTAATTCACACTTAAAAAGTAGCCGAACACTACAGTAGGTGTTGAGTTTTGAGCCTGAGAAAACTCTGACTTTTTACATTTTATGACTGTCTGAGCAGACAGTTTTTTTTGCTTTTTATTTGACTTATCCTGCCATCTTCAAGTCATTAGATTAATAACACGCCTGTCTCTGTAAAAGTCTGTAAATTGTCTTCACTTCCTTTCACAAGCAAAAAGACAGCCCTATTTTCCTAATTACTTCCACAGATTTCTGTGTGTGTGTGTGTATGTGTGTGTGTGTGTGTGTGTGTGTGTGTGTGTGTGTGTGTGTGTGTGTGTGTGTGTGTCTAAAATGGCTTGGAATTTCCAAAACCAAGATCTTCTTCCACACCTTATTGTTGGATAGGTCTATTATTTTCAGAATCTTCTTTTTTTTTTTAAACAAAAACTATACTCAATTGTACAATGCATTATTTAATTTAAAGTTCGTTCTGTTGATTTGACTCCACATGTGCAGCATTGCTAAAATAAATAAATAAATAAATAAAAAAATCACAGACAAAAACTCAATTTTAAGACTAAGCTCCAAATGCATGTTGAGCTACACCATGTTCACCAGGAGCACCAATTTCTGATATAAATAAATGATGCTTAATAATAGCAGCTTAAAAGCAGCTCTTAAATTTACTTCCAACCAAACAGGCAACAGTCCTTCCCACTTGGTTTCCGCTGACTGTAGAATATAAGAAGAAGAATATTCAATTATTTGTCACATGTACTTTACAACACAGTGAAATTCCTTCTTTGTATATCCCAATTAGGAAACTGGGGTCAGAGCGCAGGGTCAGCCAGCTTACAGCGGCCCTGGACGAGGTTAACATTAAACAGACCACTACCAGAAGAGTATAATTCCCAATGTGCATCCTTTCACCCCTTCAGTAAATAAACTTTTCTTTGGAGTGAATATTTGTTTGGTCTGACTGCAGTTTTAGTAGATAAAAAAGGGGGTGGGGGTGCCATATCGCTATAGCAAGAACTTCAAAAATGTCCTCTATAGATGCCGGCTTGTCCATTGCGATCCACATATTTTTAAAAATCCTTAATTTTGTTTTTAATATATAAAGGCTTTACTATAAATAAGGCAAAAGTGGGCCATTGTTGAACCCGACTCTAGAATTCTCTTTGTGTTTTCAGCTCTGCTATTGTTTCCAGAGAACACTCGACCAACATATTCAAATCAGATCAAATCAGATAGGGAATCCAATAGTACTTGAGCAAGTAGTTGAAGTAGATTAGACATGATGTCATCAGTGCCACCTCTGTCCTCTGCAATCTCATCCTTTGACCACACAGCCATAGTTGATGAAGTATGAAGGCATGTGAGAATGTCGATCTTGGCATTTCTCTCCAAAATATCAATATTACACATAACGCAAATAATTCAAATTAATGGAGGCTCACAAACCAAGTTGGTGTGTACTGCCACCTGCTCTATTGGAGCACGAATGTGAATCTGAGAATGGAGACAAAAATTATCATGAATGCTGGTCAGGGGTAGATTGCAGATAACGGTGCAATTGCTCCTGGGCCAGGGACAAATCAATCGTGCATAATGTGGAAGCACTCTGGAAATCCCCTTTGTTGCAGTTGATGGTGTCCCACTGTAGTACAGAGCTTGTACGGAGATGACTCCATTGATGAGAGCGATATGCAAAGACAGATAAAGAAGTTAATAGAAGGGGAAACCAACACTGTAGACATTTATATTTATGGAATTTATCAAACACCCCTATCCAGAATGGCTTATTTTTATCTTATTATATATCTGAGCAGTTGAATGTTATGCCAGTGGCATTATGGTGGTGGGGTTTGAACCTGGGGTTTGAGCTACCTCTGACCAAGCTACTGTACTCAATGTGAGACCATCAACTGCGACAGGAGATTTTCAAAGGGAGTTGGTTTTAAATGCAATATGTTTAATAAATGCAAATGTGATGGAGTCTATGTTGAGTAGTACTTTGTGTAGAGGAAGAATTACTCTACTGTACCTAAATGCTCCATTTGAATCACCTTAGTCAGTTATTAAATAGGCTATAGAACACATTTGCATTACTTTCAATACAGCCCTCTTAATATGATGTGTAGCTTATGCCCAGTTAAAGGCTGTCTCCCTTACATCTTTCTCCTGAGCACAAGTTAAACCTAAAAGTTTGTCGCTAGTTTGGTTTCCAAAGTAACAGACTACTCGGGCTGTTTAATATACAAAGGGCAACTTCGAAAATCCAGGTTAAACAATGATCAACATCAAATCTGTTCTTAATTTAAAAAAATAAAATAAATGAATACTTGTTGAATTTTATTACATTACGAATACACTGTGTGGCTTAGTGGAAAATCATCGTTATGTATGCGTGTTTCAGCCATACACCTCCCAAAAACTGATCCTAAGATTATGCTTATTGGAAGAACCATTAAAAGCAAACAGATGATCAGAAGAGCTACGCTAAGGAAGGCTTGATTCCATTTGGGAAAGCTCCCTTGAGGGTGAAGAGAAAGAAAGAGCGAATAAAACTACCGTGCAGGCCTCATCTGTTCCACAGCCGTCCTGGCAGACATCATGGGGCGAAGGCGAGGGTAGAAAAGGGAGTTGACAGGTCTGTTCTCTGTCTAAACCCCAGCTATGAGCTTTATTTTTTTACATCACGCTGCTTTAAAAAAACAGATATGAAACAGGAAAAAAAAAATGCAAACAAAAATTAAAACTGATCCTTTTTGCTGAGGAAATGGTTGGGTGTCCTGCTATAATTAGATGTTTATTAGGGTTGCTTAGTGCACGGGATTATTTAAACATGGCTGAACACCCCTTAACCCCCTGTTTCACTTTGCAGATCTTGGCTTATCTCTCTCACAACAATATGTTTCACTGTTGTCACTGAGAAACTGTGCAAACCTTTGATTTAAAGCATTGTTTGTAGAGCTACAGTATGTGAGGCTTACATAAGCTCTTTATGACATTAACATACATAAACGCTTATAAAAGCTTAACCCAATGTACTGTACATCACGTGCCTTAAGATTCGAGCTGACATAACACTTGATCAGACTCCTTGGGTAAACGTATTGTTCATAATCTTTTCCTGACAATTGACTTAAATATTACTACAGTATAAGCTTATCATTTGTCATAAAAAATGTCAAAACATAACATCTGATTTAACACTGTAGATTATGATGAAAATATGTTTAATTAGCTGTTAATGATGACTTGGCAAAACTGGCGAAAGCTTATGTCGCTTGACTTGATGTCTTGATATCTGAAGTGATGAAAGCAGTTTTTATAACACTAAAGCATTTTGAAATAAGTCTATACATGTTTATGTTGATTTTTGTTAGTTCTCAATAGCGATTGTATGTATTCTGTATCTAAGAGAAGATCAAGTATGACGATGATATAATGGAGCGTGTTATACAGTGGCTACATAATTTGGATTATTTATATAATTATAGATGAATAATATGGTGTTTTATAGCTAATACATGTACAGTACTGTATGTTTGTTTGATGCAGCTATAGGATAAATGAAGGTGTTGATTATTTAATGTTACATATTGTATCTTCAGGATTTTTTTTATGTGTTTGTAGCTAAATCAATTATGAAAGTGTTATGTATGTCTGGGATTTATTAATGTGCTATTTAGCTATGGGATTTATGAAGGTGTTATGTAGATATAGGATTTATGAAGGTCTTATTAAGCTTTGGGTTTTATGAAGGTGCTATGTAGCCAAGACATAAATGTGCTATGTAACTAAGGTAATTTGTATTTATGGTTATGGGATTTATGAAGGTGGTACAATCCCGATCAAAAGTTTAAGACCACTTGAAAAATGGCAAAAAATCATATTTTGCATGGTTTGATCTTAACAAGGTTCCAAGTAGAGCTTCAACATGCAACAAGAAGAAATGGGAGTGAGACAAAACATTTTTTGAGCATGCAATTTAATGAAAACATTGATTAAACTGAAATCGATTAAATCGAAATTTTAGGACCATATGCTTTTAAAAGGCCAGACCTGTGCAAAGATGTGGATTCATTGTCATTTTCTATCAGGAAGTCACAGGTTCTGATGACAAAGGCAAAAAAACCTCTCCCTTTTTGAACGTGGTCGGGTTATTGAACTGCATAAGCTCAGGGTCTCTCACAGTGCGCCATCACTGCTGAGGTGGGACGCAGTAAGACAGTCATTTGGAATTTCTTAAATGATCCTGAGTGTTATGGAACAAAAAAGTCAAGTGGAAGACCCAAAAAAATTTCACTAGCACTGAGCCGGAGGATCCAATTGGCTGTCAGTCAAGACACTGGACGATCCTCGACCCAAATTAAGGTCGTTACTGGTGCAGCCCCATAGCCATCAGACGGCATCTGAGACTGAAGGGCTTCAAAAACAAACAGGCGCCACAGTGGAGGGGGCGCCACTGGGGTGGTTTTTCCTTCAGTGGAATAATGGAGCTTCAGGAAGTGCAGGGGCGTCAAACGGCCACTGGCTATGTCCAGATGTTGCATTCCTCATGACTGAGAGCCTTCGTCTGTGTGGTAACGACTGGGTTTTTCAACAGGACAGTGCTACAGGACACAGAATAACATCACTCTTTTGGCCCATCCTGCATGTTCCCCTGATCTAAATCCAAATGAGAACCTTTGGAGATGGATGGCAAGGGAAGTTTACAAAAATGGACAACAGTTCCAGCCAGTAGATGCTCTTCGTGCGGCCGTCTTCATCATTCTGAGAAATGTTCCCACTCACCTCATGGAAACGCGTGCATCAAGCATGCCACAACGAATTTTTGAAGTGATCAACAATATGTCAGGTAAACTAAAGGACCTCCGCCTAAAAACATGGCGGAGAGGAACTACAATTCCCAGCAGTCACGTTCCAGGTCACGTTCCAGTTCTAGAACACCTGCACCCAATTAATCAGGTGCTTAAATAGGACTCAGCAAAAGAGAGACTTTGCGGAGTATACGCTCTCGTGAGTTTTCTGAACGTTACCAAGCCTTTGATATCTTGATTGCCTTATTGTGTATGACCTGTATTCGCTTACTAGTTTCTGATTTCTTGCCTACCCTAGTTTGTGTGTTTTGCCAATTGACCGACCCTAGCCCATTTTCTGACTACGACTATTGCTTACCCATGTTTTGGTAATTTATTCTGATCTGTTACCTGCACTTGCATCCTCCCTAACGTCACTCCTGACACAATAACGGTGGAGCTACTCAGTACTGAGTAGTTTTGGGGGGTTTACGTTTTTATTTGGAGGTGTGGTCCTAAACTTTTGATCAGATGTAAAACAGCCTGTTTCAGTTTATTCGTTGGTTTCATTAAATTGCATGCTCAAAATGTTTTTTGTCTCACTCCCATCTCTTCTTTTTGCATGTTGAAGCTCTACTTGGAACCTTGTTAAGATCCAAAAATGCTAAATATGATTTTTTGCCCTCTTTCAAGTGGTCTTAAACTTTTGATCGGGACTGTATTTTGCTGTGAGATTTATGAAGGTGCTATATAGCTTTAGGCATTCATGAATTTGTTATGTAGCTAGGCCAGTTATAAAGGTACTATATGTCTATATGATTTGTGAATGTCACATTTAGTTAAGTGATTTATGAAAGTGTTATGTAGCTAAGGTATTTCTAAGTGTTTTATGTAGCTATGAGATTTATGAAGATGCTATGTAGCTTTGGCATTTATGAAAGGGATATTTAGCTATGGGATTTATAAAGAAGCTATGTAGCTTTAGGATTTCTGAAAGAGTTATTAAGATATGGGATTTCTGAAGGTTATATGTAGCTATGAGATTTACGAAGATATTATGTAGCTGTGGGATTTATGAATGTAGTATGTAGCTATGGGAATTATGAAGGCATTATGTAGCTATGATATTTACAAAGGTGTTATGTAGCTATGGGCTTTATTAATGTGTTATGAAACTATGGGATTTATGAAGGTGTTAAGTAGCTACAGTATGGGATGTATGAATGTTATATAGCTATGGGATGTATGATGATTTTATATAGCTAAAGCATTTATGAACCGGTTATGTAGACATAAGATTTATGAAAGCCTTATTTAGCATTGTTTTTCAGTAAAGTGTTACTTAGCTATGGGGTTTATGAATATATTGTTTAGATTTGTGAATATTTATCTCTAGAAAATTCAAATATTTTACAACAAAATGTATAGTTACTTTTTTTGTAACTGAATATTTTATAAAAACAAATGCCACAGGTTGTTTTTCCTGAAACATACTTGCTTTTGCTGTTTTTGGGAGGAAAGAAAAGCGACTATGACAAAATGAATTATAATGTATTTATTTTATAAATCCTAAAGAAGCATCTGGGACTTGTAGCATGTCCAGGTCTCTTGTTTTCATCTCTTGGTTTTGACTCGAAGCATACCATTATTATCATTAGAATATGATTTTTTTTTTTTTAATTCAAAGCATATTATTCCCAGATGAAATCCTGCTGCGATTGGATGCCAGTACTGTTGTGCAATTCATTTGGTCAAATGTTTACTCAGCATGAAAGAGAAGGATTTATTGTCAGCATTATTTTGTTTAAATAACCCTTGTACTTTCTTCAATAAATTGTGAAGTTTGTTTCATTTGAGCAACATTCCGGCACTGTTTATCTGATACAGCCATGTAGACTTTTATCTCTAGTATTATACTGATGATCATATAAACTTTATAAATGATAATATGCGAATCCTTGTAGAGTAAACAAGCCATGTTTGACCTACATTCATGGAAGTGCTCTGGCTTTAGATACAGGAGATGAGACTAAACAGAGCAGGATGGGAAAAAATATACAAGGCACATTTCTTATAAATAATGCTACATTGAGTGTTTAGGTGTCCATATTTTTGCTGGTAAATCATACAAATAGACGTATTATCCAAACTGTTTAAAGAAGCACAGACACAGAAATGGAAAGAGAGAACGGTGGAGCTTTTAGGACATGAGTGAGGCCCCTTACCAGCTTAAACAAACTTAAAATGAATCATGATGTGATACGATATGAAATGAGTCATATCTGGCAAAGATTCTCACCTTACATGTTCTTCTCTCTCAACATGTTTCTTTGGCCAAGGTAGTCATAACGAAATTTCTTTTAATGCCCTATTAGATGGGTTCCATGCATGTTTTTTGCAATATGTACTCATACTGCACAATGATCTCAGCCCGGGCATGAGTGCGTGATTGCACACTAGTTAAAACTTCCTACCAGAACTATTACATAACATTCAGCTTGGTTCCACACTTGCAAATTCATTATGATTTACATGATTCAAGACAGCTTGAATTACAAGGTTTAGGGTTAAGTCTAGGGGTGAGGTTAAGATTTGTATTGTTTCTTAACCCTGGTCCTCGAGAACCACCTACCATGAACATTTTATTGTTTTCTAAGCTGACAGATTTAGCTATCATTTAGCTATTACCTAATTGATCTATTATAGAGCAGGAAAACACTACAATGTGCAGGGCAGGTGTTCCTCAAGGACCAGGGTTGAGAACTATTGCGTTACAGGACATTGCCTTTATTACTCACAATTAATACACATTCCTTGTGTATTCAGTTGATATTTTAGTATGAAAGCTGCATAGTATGAAAGTATATGCATCCAGACAGTGCATAAGTATGTACATAAGTATTCATAGCCTTTGCTCAATACTTTGTCGATGCACCTTTGGCAGCAATTACAGCCTGAAGTCTTTTTGAATATGATGCCACAAGTTTGGCACACCTATCCTTGGACAATTTCTCCCATTGCAGCGCACCACCTCTTAAGCTCCATCAGGTTGAATGGGAAGCGTCAGTGCACAGCCATTTTAAGATCGCTCCAGGGATGTTCAATTGGATTCAAGTCTGGGATCTGGCTGGGCCACTCAAGGACATTCACAGAGTTGGTGAATCACAGAGTCCTTTGATATCTTGGCTGTGTGCTTAGGGTCATTGTCCTGCTGAAAGATGAACCCTCGCCCCAGTCTGAGGTCAAGAGCACTCTGGAGCAGGTTTTCATCCAGGATGTCTCTGTACATTGCTGAGGTCATCTTTCCCTTTATCCTGACTAGTCTCCCAGTTCCTGCTGCTGAAAAACATCTGGCCTGGTCATGAGCGGTGCCTGGTTTCCTCCAAACGTGACGCCTGGCATTCACATCAAAAAGTTCAATCTTTGTTTCATCAGACCAGAGAATTTTGTTTCTCATGGTCTGAGAGTCCTTCAGGTGCCTTTTGCCAAATTCCAGGCGGGCTGCTATGTGCCTTTTACTAAGGAGTGGCTTCCGTCTGGCCACTCTACCATATAGGCCTGATTGGTGGATTGCTGCAGAGATGGTTGTCCTTCTGGAAAGTTCTCCTCTCTCCATAGAGGACCTCTGGAGCTCTAACAGAGTGACCATCGGGTTCTTGGTTACCTTGGGAAGATAATAGTGACAAGCTTGCCATAATATGAAACAATACAGTGAATCATAGAGGTTTCTGATCACTCTGTAATATCTTACACAGGCTGATGCAGGGGATTTGTCCTTTACATGAGCACACACAACTGAAGCACAGTGGCAATTATGAAGTCTGTGAAAACAGAAATATATATATTTTTTATATTATACTGTTAAACTTTATCGATAAATTTGCATAGAATATGAATATCCAACAGCCATCATACACAATTAGAACATTATCAGCAACAAGTTCACCTGTTGTTGCAGTAGGCTTGTAAAGTATACATAATAACCTAGAAGTGAGTACCTTCTTTGAATAATTTTGAATAAAAATTAATTTGTAAGGACTCAGGTGATGAAATTTGAAGCTTAAAATGAATTTATTAACAAACAAAATATAACATCCTTCAATAAAGTGTATTTCGTACAATGGGTATATCTTATTGCATTACATTATACTATATACATTATACATTATACTTTAACTATAACTTGTTATATATGATTATTAATTTCTGCAACAATACAACTTAAGCCAGGTGAAACTGAATTTCAACTTACAGTAATGGTAAGCCTAACTGTTTTCGCTACAGAGAGTGCCCCTAGTGGTCAGTGGTACTGCCACACAGAAGAACACATTACAATCATGATGAGAACTTAAACGAGAAAAGATGCTTAATTACCATTATTGATGGTTTTAAACATGATAAACAATCCAAGCGTTAAGGTGTTAATTTTCCCAGCCCTAATATGTATATGCAAATAAATGTTTTGATCAAACCTATTCTGGACTTATTTCAGTTGCTTACGGGACAATGCCCCTCCTGCTTCCCCGCAAATTAAGTACTTTATACATAGGAATATCGATAGCCCAATACAAGCTGGAAGACCAGACAACCTACATTGTGTGTTAAATTTTTCACCTTCAGCTGTTTTTATTAATCCTGGCCATGTCCTCCACAGGGATGAAAAGTGTTCCTGAGAATATCCCATCAGACACCTACCTGCTGGACCTGCAAAACAACAAGATTACAGAGATCAAAGAGAATGACTTCAAAGGCCTCAAAGGACTTCATGTAAACCTCTCTCTCTCTCTCTCTCTCTCTCTCTCTCTGTCTCCACAAACTATATGAGGAGTTTTAATATTGCTTTTCTCTACTTTTAAAATAAAGGGAAATTTAATAATTTTAATGGCACGGTGGTGTAGTGGTTAGCACTGTCGCCTTGCACCTCCAGGGTCCGGTTTCGATTCCCAACCAGGCTCAATTCCTGTCTCAGTGTACATGAAGTTTGAATGTTCTCCCCGTGCTTGGTTGGTTTCCCCTGACAGCCCAAAGACATGTAGATTAGGCTAATTGGTATTCCCAAATTGCCCGTAGTGTGTGTGAGTGTGTGTGTGTGTGTGTGTGTGTGTGTGTGTGTGTGTGTGTGTGTGTGTGTGTGTGTGTGTGTGTTTGTGCCCGTGCCCTGAGATGGATTGGCACCCTGTCCAGGGTGTACCCAGCCTTGTGCCCTAAGGCTTCTGGGATAGGCTCCAGTTCCCCACGACCCTGAATACAGGATAAAGCGGTATAGACGATGGGTGATAACATAATAATAACAATAATAATAATAATTAAGGAATTAAGTATGATGCTTTTTCACATTTAAAAATTTTAGATCTCATCTTTTAAATCTTACCCATCCACTTGGTCAACATGTGATGGGATCAGGTTAAGGGCAGGAAACCATTTGCTTATGGGAACCAGCTCTCCGTTTGCACATGCCTAGTGTTTTAAACACAATAAATACAGGCTGCTGTCCCATGACATGTTTTACTTTACTTATGCAGTGAGAAGTACCACATTCCAATATTTTGGTCTTTTTGACTGAATGTCAGAAATGGGTGGAGAGCTTGAATAGATCTTTCATGCTACATTTGCCTGAAACATTATAACAGGGTCCATTGGGATTTAAACATGATCCTAAGTAAACAATCAGAGAACAATCCATAATGTTGAACTGGGAGACGCCTGTTTAATTACGTACTTTTAAATGGTAGAAGGTTGGAATTGATGACTGTCCTCGGTAGGAATGCATCAGTTTGATGTCTTTCAGACTGAGCACACAAATACTCATACATAGATGAGTAATATAATGAATCTTAAACAATCAAGGACATCTGTTACATTTGTTTAAGTTTTCCCGGTTTAAACCGTGACCATGAGAAGCACATGTGAGCGCATGCACTCTGGCTGTGAGGATTGTTTCTTATTGTGTTAATGAGCTAATTTTAAATGAAGTGCAATCGCTAGATACGCTATTTAACTCGGATGGAGCAATTGCAGGGGGAAAAGAGCAGGTTTGCTTTGACTTGCTTCAGTACAGCTGTAAGAGCATTCTAGTTTTCATTGTATCCAAATCCCTCATTGCAAATCCTCATTGCATTAGTCACTGATAGTGACTAATCAATAAGAACAATATATTCGCTAACTTAACAAATTGTCTGTAAATTTTCCTTATCCTGCGATGATTGATTTTGATGTTGTGTACAAGTAAATGAGCACAGCAATTGCACAGATAGCCACAACGTCATGGTCAAATCATGTCCTAGAAGGTGTTTCTCAACACACTGACCATGCATCTTATCTAATTTAACCCAAATTTTAGTCAAATATTAAGTTTAAGATTTCCTTTTCAATTGACTCCAATTCATATTAATAACATTTTATAACAAACATACATATACCTGTAATCCTTTGCTTCTCGACTCTTAAAGGCTCTCATCCTAGTCAATAACAAGATCACCATCATCCATGCCAAGGCCTTGGCTCCTCTGGTCAACCTTGAGAGGCTTTACCTGTCCAAGAATATGTTGAAGGACATTCCCAACAATATGCCCAAGACAGTCCAGGAACTCCGCATCCACGAGAACCAGATCTCCAAAATCAAGAAGGCCTCCTTCACTGGCATGGTTAATGTCATTGTCATGGGTAAGTCAGGAAGTCAGGGTCACGTGACCTTCTGTATGTGATTGTTAATGCCTCAGGTTTCGAATTTTTTGTAAAGATCTACAGGCTTAATCTAGCACCAGATGGGTTTTTTGGGAACCGTAAAGGAATAGTTCAGATTTTTTCAAGTTTGTAACAATCAACTCTACAACAAGAAATGCCACTGAGGTATGGTAATAACCCTTAATGTTCTGTTAAACATTGAATCTGTTACATGAAATTCTTTCTTAGAACAAGGGTTAGGGTTAGGCTAACCCATTAGATCTGAACAAGAAGGTTTTCTCTATAAGAGCACTCGTGAAGAGAAGTACAGTACAAGGTTTTCCTTTTTTTTTTTTTAAATCAGAAAGCACGAAAAACCACTGACTATACAAATAACACTTGACCCTTAGGTATATGGAGAACTAAATCTAAAACCAATTAGCAAACCTTCCCATAGGTCCCCTTTCCATCAAGCGTGCACATTCAGAATTTAGTAACAGTAATTTAGTAATTTAGTATTCATTTTTAAACATCAAATTATCGAGCAATATGGTAACACCAATAAAAAGCATAGAATTTCAGAATTCGATCTCTGCAAACTAGTTTATCATTCTAGGTAAAATAGTTTAATTTGAGCTAGCACTAGCATATCTGTGCACCTTCAAATGCATAAAACATGTGGCTGTGGCCAGGTGGAAAAGCAATAGGCACCTCTCTGTTCAGAGGTGTGTAAAGCAGGCAGAAATAAAATGTTTTATTCTAATCTCTCGTACACTCTGAGAGTAAATCCCACTTTTGTTCTGACTGTTTGAAAAAAAAAAAAGTCAAAGTCTTAGGCTTTAAATAAGATAAGCCACATGCATAAGGACCAAAGCATCTGGCCAACTGAAACTGGGTAACCCGTTCTGGGCAAAGAGGGAAAATGTGGTGGCCTGTATGGGGTTAAAATCAGATAAATCTTCAATGATTTAAGTTTTCAGCTTTTTCTCTTGAAAGTTTTGTGTAGAAACCTAAAACAGTGAACAGGGTTCCATGTCGACCCTGATTAGGAAATCTCAAAAGCCTTGGAATATTAATTAGACGAAATCCTTTAAAAAGTGTACCAGTCATTTAGAGATGTGAATTATGCATGTGATGTTATTAAAATACAAGAAAACCTGGCATCATGGAGTTACAAAAATAAAAACAGCATGTAAAAGGCTAATGCAGAGGTTGTGTGTGTGTGTGTGTGTGTGTGTGTGTGTGTGTGTGTGTGTGTGTGCACTTTCTTGCATAAAATTACACAGGTCACGATTTTCTATCGCAGTGCAGAACACTTCCAGTCTTCATTCATATGCATTTATTCAGCTGAACATGATAAACACCTGTTTTCCACTTGGACTTGTTCAGTCGCGTGTAAGCGGTCTGTTCCAGCACGGCTAAGGCGCCATCGGCGTTTGACACACGTACAAATTATCCAATCAGCATATGCAAATAGAGTTGACTTCCATTTTTACGTCTACATATCAAAGTGTCCCATAGAGATGGAGAACCCTCAAAGCAGTATCTGTTTGTCTGTTTGCAGTTATCTTGTCGCATGTAATAATGAGAAAAGTAATAATGCTGACCTTTCAGAGCTTGGCTCCAACCCCTTGACCAGTTCGGGTGTGGACGCAGATGCCTTCAAGGATCTGAAGAGGGTTTCTTACATTCGTATTGCTGACACCAACATTACCAGCATTCCCAAAGGTCAGGAACACAGACTAAAGATTTGTCTTTAAGTTATAGCAGTTATACCTTATTCTATTCTGTAGTATATTTGTGATTACTTTTTATAACAGTAGATTTTTTTATTGTTAATAGGCAATTCCACATGCAAAGGGTCACTCAGGAGATTTGTTGTAATGTTGTTTGAACTAATGGCTAAACAATGCTTAGCATCACTGTTCACTGTTTCTTTATCCTTTTCCCAAATTATTGTAGGTCTGCCCACCTCTCTGTCAGAGCTCCATTTGGATGGGAACAAGATCACCAAGGTCACTGTTGACAGCCTGAAAGGTCTCAAACACTTGGCCAAGTAAGAACTTTAAGAATCTTTTCATGCAACTTGAACCTCCTTCCAGAGCTGAGTGGTCAGATATTGTGAGATCATAAGAAAGGAGCAAAAATATTTTCATTCAGGTACTAAAAAAGGGTAGGAGTAGAATTACTTTGCTACATCAAAACAGTTAAGTTTCCTTTGGGATCTCTCATTTCTTCACACCTCCCAAATACATGCTAGAATGTTGTATTGAATCCTAGAGTGGTGGCAAAAAGTATTGAAACAAAAATTATATTTAATGTTTTAATGCCATGTCTGCTTGATTGAAGATAATGTTCAGAAATTTACCACAATTCCCAAGTTTTAGCCAAACAGTTTTAGCCAATTTTGTGCAGAGGTAAACCCCCTGGCTTCAGAAAAGTAAAAGCTCTGCCACATATTTGATCCATTTGCTACCTCAACCAGCTGTTTCTACTTAGCACAAGATCTCAGCCAGATAGACAAGAACTAATTAGTGACATCACCTGCTTGGTACACAAGGGAGAACTATAAATCATAGCACATGTTGTCTTAATACTGTTGTGTGGTGTCTGCTAAAGGACTTCCATCCCATTGTAGGTTCATTTCTACTTCACACCCTAGTGTTCCTAAAACCCAGTGGATAAACTGGTTAATGAAAATGGTTATATGAAAACAGAATGTGCTATAGTATGTGTGTTTGTGTGTAGGCTTGGTCTGAGCTATAATGAGATCGCCGTTGTGGAGAACGGGACTGTGGCTATGATGCCACACTTGAGGGAGCTCCACCTTGAGCACAACCTTTTAACCAGTGTGCCTGCTGGTCTCTCTGAACACAAGTACATCCAGGTGAGCAGCAAATCTTCATACAATACATGTATCCTTGTTAGACAGCCCTTCTTAAGAATAGATGGTTGATCATTGTGCTGTTTTTTTATTTTTGTGATAGGTCATCTATCTTCACTCTAACAAGATAGCCAGTGTGGGAACGGAAGACTTCTGCCCTCCCAGCTTCAACACCAAGAAGGCCATGTATTCCGGCATTAGTCTGTTCAGCAACCCCGTTTCATACTGGGAGATCCAGCCTATCACCTTCCGCTGCGTCTTCGACCGCTCCGCTGTTCAGCTGGGCAACTACAGGAAGAAATAGGACGACTAGTCTGAGTGCCTGACCACTGTCCTTGTCCCATCCCCTCCCACCTCCCACCCCCTCCTTCCTTTTCAAAGCACCTCAAGTGTGTAATTCGAATTCGAATGTCGTAACTCAGATGAATCAAAATGTGTTCTGGGTATACTGAAAAAGGCACACAGCAGGCAATACTGGGCACTAATCTCACATAATCGAGTAATTAACAGTAACAACGTCAAGTATCTTACACATTACATGTTACAAAAAGAAATAGCTAAACACATATCAGGCTTTGTTCCTCATTGTAGTTTTTTTTTTTCTCCTGTGCATCCCTATAGCACTACTAGAACCTTGTGTTAAGTGAAAGAGCATAATTATAGAGGTATTATTGGTTTAAGAAAAAGCCATGACCACTTAGGATAAATAAGTGCACATAGACGTAGTCCTTCGGTTCAAAAGAATGTGGTCTATTCTATTTTTTTCTTTTTTTTGCACACAAAGAAGATCCATTCCTAGCCCCTTTCTGGATCTTTGGGACTTTTCTAAATTGACACGACGGGCCTGCTGAGCGGGCAGCGAAAGGATCATTTGCTCCACAGTACCAGGAAAATGAGCTGATATACTACAGTAGGTGCAGTCGTCTACTATTACCTGTATAGCAGTAGTGTTCACCGAGTACTATTAGAAATAATAATAGTAATAATAATAATACAGGCATCATGCTCAAATTTTCCATTTTCTCCATTTGTTTTCAGTTATTTTCTTAGTATTCATTTCAAATAGGAGGTACAAAGAATTGTCACATTGCAGTATTTTATTTTCCTCCTCTTGCTTCAGATGTGTTTTGTCTTGTTTGTCTGATTGTTTTTTTTAAACCAAGCTACCATTTCACATATGGTAGGAAAAAAAGCTCTTCAAGAGATATAATAAACTCTATTGTTATTTTAACGAAAGCAATTTCCAAAGACCTACGCTTTTTCAATCTTCTTCACTTTTACTTCTACTTCTTCTTCTTCTTCTTCGCCAAGTGTGGCGTACCATGTTTTCAATGTGTGCATTATTGTCTGAAAAGGAGAAGAAAGAGCATGGCTGAACATGTCCCCCTATGTCCTGTGTTAGTGACTGTCACATGTATAGAAGCTGTAAATAAATGCTGTATAAAAAAACATTTTCCTTGCTTTAAAAGAAAAGAAAAAAAGCACAATAATCGTCCATACATTAATATATCAGCAATAAAGGTGACTTCCTTTCCTGAGACAGGGCCTCGTGTACTAAAATGGATACGTACACACGGCTGATATGACGCAGCATCTCAAATGAACAGAATTATATTTTCACAGTTGCATATCATCACGGAAACCATGACAAAGAAGTTAATCTCAAGTTCTTAATGCCTTTCGTTGGATAAATATTTGTGAAGCAAACAGACAAATGTAAAGGTTGACCAATAGCCTTGATTTATTAAAACAAAATAAATAAAAATGAGCATATATGAACAAGGTTTGCTCCTCACAGTGGTCATATTATTTGCACACATTTTGTACATATTGTTTCTCAAAACCTTACAAAGTGACAAAACGGGAAATTTTTCACCTTAATGACAAGTTCGAATCATACTGAGAATGCATTCACATCATTTCGCAAATACTGACATTTGTCTCATTATACATCTGATCAGTTAAAAATTGCTGCCGGGGCTTGGACCCAAGAACCTACTGAGCTATAGCCCACTGTCTCAAACACTGAGCAGGATAGCAGAGACAGCAGAGAGCTTTCCAATCTGATGGTTAGGGTGTTGCTTAATGTCATATTGAAGGTTAAAAGTCTGATATTTTACATAATAATAATTTAGAGTACTGTTTCTTTTAACCCAGTTAACCCAGGGTCTCAGAGCTCCTCCGAAGTGTTTTTTTGTGTTAACACTTGTGTTTAATACCTCCAACTCTGTTAATTTCACTCCTTTTTCAAATGTGCCATTTCAGTGTCCATATTAAATTCATTAACTGAACCACAATCTGTTTGGGAAAAAAAGAAGGGTCACTGATCAGAAAAGAATGCATTTATTCTCTCGTTTTTTAAGTTAAGCCTTTATTTGTCACATATACTGTACATTACAGCACAGTGAAATTCCTTCTTCGCATATCCCAGTGTAACTGGGGTCAGAGCGCAGGGTCAGCCATGATACAGCGCCCCTGGAACAGTTGGGGTTAAGGGCCTTGCTCAAGGGCCCAACAGTGGCAACCTGGTGGATCTGGGGATCGAACTGCCGATCTTCCGATCAATAACTCAGTGCCTTAGCCCTCTGAGCCACCACTGCCCTTAAGGAAGATTGGACACCATAGATGATTGTTATACAACTTTCTGGATGCCAAACACCCTGAAACAAAAAACAAGAAACACACCTCAACAGAGAACAATGGGGTGGGGCTCATCTTTTATGAGGTCACTATAGGGGAATAAATCAAACTGGCTTGTGTGGTAAACTCTGGCTTAAACAAAAATGGAGAAAATTGTTATTCATATACACCCACTGGAGACTGATCTTTACAACTAAAAAGAGAATTGTGCCTTAATGAATAATATGGTCAAAATAAACATTACAATTACAGTTTATTTACAGCACGGCTAAATCTACAGATACATTACATTACAGGTGATTACAGTTTACCCTCCTGGTCCTGTTCCAATGAAGAATTATGCAGTTGGAACAATGAAACCAACATCAAAGAGCCCCAGAAATTTAAGATTTGAATCTCAAACTGACTCTACCATGTATTCTAAAAAACAAAGAAAATAGTCTTAGAAGTGCATAAACAGAGCAAATCAAATTCGCATTGCATTTCTGCACAGCACAGACAGAATGAGTGCACGTCCCATCCCACACTTCAAGCACTGGACTTCATCACTGTATCACAAGTCAGATGATCAAATGAGAAATGTTACACAACCGGGAAATCTTTTACAGTAAGAACACAAACCAGCAAACACTGCTCATATAACACACTGTAAAAACTTAGTTGCTGGGTCAAAACGATGGAAAAGAAAAGAAATGTGGGTGTGTCCTGCAGACACTAGGCCTGATCTGAAGACGGCAGTGAGTGTAAGACATTCTTGGGAATCGTTAAGGAAAGAAACCGGCTGGGTCACGTGACAGAGAGAGCTAGAACACTGTCTGCTCATCTGTTCAGATCTGTGTCCACCTTAAAGCTCAAAGAAATCATGAAAAGCAAAAACTTGTTAACGGATTTCATTTAGATTACTTTTCACAATTATTAAAACGTTTTTTTTATTTGTGAAACTAAATGAAGCTAAAACTCACTAAATGGGGTGTATAAACTTTTGCACTACAGTGCGTCATATAATTGAATGTGGACAAATAAATTTAATTTAATTAAAAATGGGAACATTAAGTGATTCATAGTCAGAAATTATAGAGGAAGAGGAACGCATAAAGATCATAAACATTCATATGAAGCATTTTATTATACTGTATGTAGAAGCCAATATCTCTCTCTCTCTATCTCTCTCTCTCACACTATCTCTCGCTCCCCATATCTCTATCTCTCCCTCCTTCTCTCTTTTTCTTTCTCTCACTCTCTTGCTCTCTCTCCTTTCTCTCACGCCTCCATCTCACTGTCAGTCTGTCCCTGCCTCTTTTTTTCTATCATTCTGTCTTTCTGTCTTTGTTTTCTCTCTCTCACTCTCTCTCTTCCTCTCTCTCTCTTTCTCTCTCTCTCTGCACAATACTGTCTCTACCTTTTTGTCAGTCTCTCCCTATTTTTCTCTTTCTTTCCTTTTCTCATTCACCCCTTCTCTCCTTCTCTCTCTTGATTTTTCTTCTCTTATGCCCTCTTGTGGTGCATAACATTATTATCAGAAATCAAACAAATCCCTCTGTCTGTTTTTATAAAGCAAACCTTTGTAAATCTTTAAACCCTTTTAGACTGACATAATTTTTTACCCATTAAGTTCTCTCGGTTTATCACATTTAAAAAAACAGCTTTAAGCATAAAATAAGGGTTTTATGTCAAACTCAGAAGCAACGGCGAAGCCAAAGCACATGAGATTACACATCCGTATCAGCAGTGTTGGGTTAGAGTACTTGGATTACCTTTTTTTTATGTAACGAGTAATCTAACGCGTTCAGTCTGCCATTTAAGTTCTCAGTTATTTAGTTATACTTTCAAAAATGTAATCCATTATTCAGTCAATTTATGTAATCCGCGAGCCAGACAGCAGTCATTCCCAATCCATTAGTGTGTGTGTGTGTGTGTGTGTGTGAAAGTTGTCCTACAAGCCCCGCCCACCCCTCTGTTATACCTGTTGTTATGCCCCTATCTCACCTATGCAGTTTGATTATGTGAGGACCAACACATGGAAAGATGGAAACCTAATCACGGCGCCAAAACTCGTGGTGAATCATGAGGAACCGTACTTACGGCCACCGCGTGGAACCGCGTAGGTGAGATAGGGGTATTAGTAGGTGAGATAGGGGTATTAGTAGGTGAGATAGGGGTATTAGTAGGTGGATTAGGGGTATTAGTAGGTGAGAGAAGGGTATTAGTAGGTGAGATTGGGGTATTAGTAGGTGAGATAGGGGTATTAGTAGGTGAGATGGGGTTATTAGTAGGTGAGAGAGGGGTATTAGTAGGTGAGATAGGGGTATTAGTAGGTGGATTAGGGGTATTAGTAGGTGAGAGAAGGGTATTAGTAGGTGAGATTGGGGTATTAGTAGGTGAGATGGGGGTATTAGTAGGTGAGATGGGGTTATTAGTAGGTGAGATAGGGGTATTAGTAGGTGAGAGAGGGGTATTAGTAGGTGAGATAGGGGTATTAGTAGGTGGATTAGGGGTATTAGTAGGTGAGAGAGGGGTATTAGTAGGTGAGATAGGGGTATTAGTAGGTGGATTAGGGGTATTAGTAGGTGAGAGAGGGGTATTAGTAGGTGAGATAGGGGTATTAGTAGGTGAGATAGGGGTATTAGTAGGTGGATTAGGGGTATTAGTAGGTGGATTAGGGGTATTAGTAGGTGAGAGAGGGGTATTAGTAGGTGAGATAGGGGTATTAGTAGGTGAGATAGAGGTATTAGTAGGTGAGATAGGGGTATTAGTAGGTGAGATAGGGGTATTAGTAGTTAACAGATTATGGGCCAAACTTGGCTGAGTGATGATGGTAGAATAATTCTAAAGGTCTTGACTAAAACAGCATGCATGAGGAATCACAAAGGAGTTTTCATTTTCTGCAGTGGAAAAATACTCGAACTAGTTACTTTTATCAGAAAGTAACGCTATAATGTAACTGATTACTTTTTAATGACAGTAATTTTGTAATGTAATTAGTTACTTTAAAAAGTAACGTCCTCCAACACTGTGTATGAGACACTGATAGGGCATTGAAGTGCTTTGTTGGGGAACTTGTTTAAAAATTAATTATGCACAACAATGAAAGATGAATTAGTGAGTAGTAAACAATACATTCTATTACAATAATTAATATATCACACTAGCTCCTTCATTACGTGCAATAAAAATGTCTAGAAAGCTAACACATTAATGTGGATTTTTACTGTACAACTAGATTTTTAACATCCTCCAATCCTGCCTTCAGTAGTTTAGTCCCTCCTCCAGGGTAGAGAGTGTGTGTGTGTGTGTGTGTGTGTGTGTGTGTGTGTGTGTGTGTGTGTGTGTGTGTGTGTGTGTGTGTGTGTGTGTGTGTGTGAGAGAGAGAGAGCGGCTTGAAGTCAGCCACATGCCCTCTCTCTGACACCTTGTATGTCATTACAGTTTTTCTCGATTGTTTAAACACATTTGTCCATTCTGACATCACTTTTTCAAAACAGTTAACACACAGGAATAAACTGAAGCTCAATGGCCAAAATGACTCCTTTTGTTAGCAAAATGCTCTAACACTCGCAAAACATTAAAAACATGCAACATAAGCAAATATTTCCATCAAACTCCACAACTTGTGGTCAAATTAATTTATTCTTTCAATCAATCATTACACGATGGATAACAAAATACAGCCATCAATATGCAATATAATACTTTACAAACTCAAATGGATACTGAAAAAAAAAATACCAAAGAAAACTCATGGGTGGAAATACCTTTTAAAACAAAAAAAGAAATATATGTATATATACAGTATATGCAGGCAGGAATTGCATCATAATACGAGGCTGTGCTGCAAACCATTCATTCACAAGGCGTGAGTGGTGGAAAGCCACATTGTCCCAAATTATGACATACAGAGTCATGCCAGGCCTCAACCGCCCTCTCTCTCCGGGTGGAATCAGTATTTCTTTCAATGCATCAAGAAATGTGTGTGGCAATGTGTGGATTCTATAAAGTAAAAGCAAAAATCATGTCAAAATCGACATTACTGTATGATAGTCACATAAATAGGACTGATAAAACATCTGCATTACTGTAGACACAGTTTGTTCTGCTAACTGGGCAATGCAGTTGAAATACACAGTGGTATACATTACAGTAACACTGTGAATTACCTGTTCTCATTCCGAAAAAGCCAGAAAATAGATGCCACAGTGCTCCGACTCAGAATGGGCTGGACCCTTTGTCCAGCCTCTCTAAAGGACAAACCATGATTGATGACATGGTCAATAATTGTTGCCCGAATTTTATTTGGAACTTGAGCTCGATTTTGTCCTCTTGCTGCTGCTGCTGCTGCTCCTTCACCTCGCATATAACTCCTCTTCCTCAGGCCCCTCTGCCATGGCCTCTTACTCTCATCCGAGGTGGCATCTTTTGTAGAGGGATGATGATTAATTGCTGATTGAAGAGTTGTGCAAACAAGTTTCACACAGGTGCATTGGATATTCATAATTATGCAAGTACTTTCTATCAGCTGTTAATAGATGTTTTCCTTTTGTTCAACACAGTGAATCCAATGGAGTTTGGGATCTTTCAATGAGATCTGTGGTGACTGTTTTGACAAAGGGTGTGAAAAATGTGTGAAACAAATGAAAAAGTGTTAAGGCATTTGAAAGAGAAGACTTCTCCTGTGCTAAGAATGTGATGATGAAGATCAAGTGAATCCCAGTTTCACTGAGTGTGTCTTAGCAAATGAGAAAAACTGTAATAGCAAGTGGCAGCAACTTAATTTAAATAAATTAGGAGCTCAGTAACCACTCTATCAACTTTCTGAGAAAAGATTAGTGAACCTGACATGGCAAGCTCACTTCGCGACTGATGATATGCGAGTTATGACTCGCCATTATTCTGTAATGCCTAACTGTACTGTTTCCTAATGACAAAGCACTGTTTTCCATAGTTTCCAGCAAATAATCACCAACCTTTACTACTCACTGATCACCACTTTGTAGTGGTTAGCACTGTCGCCTTGCACCTCCAGAGTCTGAGTTCAATTCCCGTCTCTGTGTGCATGGAGTTTGCATGTTCTCCCCGTGCTTAGTGGGTTTCCTCCGGGTACTCTGGTTTCCTCCCACAGTCCAAAGACATGCAGGTTAGGTTAACACGTAGTGTATGATTGGGTGTGTGAGTGTGTGTATGTGTGTGTGCCCTGCGATGAATTGGCATCCTGTCCAGGGTGTACCCCGCCTAGTGCCCTTAGTCTCCTGGGATAGGCTCCAGGTCCCCCGCGACCCTGAACACGGGATAAAGTGATATAGAAGATGAGTGAGATGAGTGATCACCACTGTAGGAGCTAATCACTAAACTTTACAAATCACAGATCAACACTGTTTCCAACAATTAATCACTAACTTTTACTAATCACTGATTGCCACTGTTTCTAGTAACTAATCACCAAAGTTTAGTAATCACTGATCAGAACTGTTTCCAGAAACTAAGTGCCAAATCTGTCTAATCTCTGATCACCACTGTTTCTAGCAACTAATCACCAATTTTACTTATTACTGATCATACTGAGCAACCCATCTGTTACGTTCCAGAACATTATTTGGTGGTTGTTCTTCTTGTCTGTTGCCCTTTTTGCCTTTTTTTTTTAAAAGGTTTCTTAGTGGTTCCATCCAGTGCTTGCTACTAAAGTTTCAGCCATCTCAAATTTTCCTGTTCCTACTACCCGGCGTCAATTAAGGCGATTCTTAGGGATGGCCGGATATTATCGTGTTTTGTAAAAACTTCTCCAGCGTTGTAAGTCCTCTTACAAGTTTGTTGAGCCCCTGGCAACAGTGGTCTTTGGAATGCCAACATGCAATCGACAGTTTGAAAGCACTGCTGTGCAGCGCTCCAGTACTTGCAACACCAAATTTTTGATCGCCCATTTACTGTAAGTTGGAGGTTGATGCTAGTGCTGTGGGGGCTGGGGCAGTCCTATTGCAAGAGGATGAGGACGGAATTGACCACCCGATTTGTTATTTTACCCGCAAATTTAATAAACACCAATTGAATTACTCCAAGTGGCACGGTGGTGTAGTGGTTAGCACTGTCGCCTTGCACCACCAGGGTAGAGTGCACACTCTCTGGGTTCTGGGGTCTGGGTCTGGGTTCACTCTCTGGGTTCTGGGTTCACTCTCTGGGTTCTGGGGTCTGGGTTCGATTCCCCGGCCAGGCTCGATTCCCGTCTCTGTGTGCATGGAGTTTGCATGTTCTCCCCGTGCTTGGTGGGTTTCCTCCGGGTACTCCGGTTTCCTCCCACAGTCCAAAGATATGCAGGTTGGGCTAATTGACATTCTAAGATGCCCGTAGTGTGTGAATGAGTGTGGGTATGTGTGTGTGCCCTGCGATGGATTGGCACCCTGTCCAGGGTGTACCCCGCCTTGTGCCCTAAGTTTCCTGGGATAGGCTCCAGGCCCCCGCGACCCTGTATATAAGGATAAAGCGGTACAGAAAATGAATGAATGAATGAATGAATAAATTACTCCACTATCGAGAAAGAGGCTCTTGCACTACTTATGGCACTGCAACATTTTGAAGTATATGTGGGTTTGTGTAAGTTTGTTTGTTTTTTCCCCCTCTTACTTATGTGTTACGGGGTGTTACATTCCAGAACATTATTGGGTGATTGTTCTTCTTGTCTGTTGCCCTTTTTGCTTTTTCAGGTTTCTCAGTGGTTCCATTCCATGCTTGCTGCTTCTGATTGGCTGCTCTACATCTCAGTGCTGCAACCAATCCCGTCATTCCACTCTTCTGATTGGCTGCAGCACATCTCAGTACTTCGACCAATCCCCATCCTCCAGCTGACTTTTAAGAAGCCATTTCAGAAAGTAGAGTCAGTCTTGATGCTCACTTTGTTCTGGGCACACTTTGTTTGTTTCCCTAGTCAATATGCTGGTGATCTTTGTGGTTTAGGAAAGTAAGCCATGTGGTACAGTATACATGTCAACATGTAGGTAACCTGCTGTCTAGAGATACACTAGGTAAGAGGGTGCGTGGAAACCCATGTATCCCTTTTGATTTAGATAGTGTAGCCAGTTAGGGTGTTTTTGCTCATCAGATTTATTTATTCTTTTTTTTTTTTCCTTTCCTCTTTTTAGAGAAAACTAGATGGGGGGTGGATTGTGATTTAGTTAGACTGGGTTTTTGGTTTATTTTCAGCAGCACCCATTGCCAGTCTTTCAATTAGTGCCTGATTTCACACAACTGGTTTGACTTGTAGATATTTCACTTGGTATCACTTCTTGCACTTTGAGTAAATAAACACCCATTGCTAATAAATTATCTAGTTTGTCATCACTTTGGTTCCAATCCGTGCTGGGAATTCAACTAGCCAATGTCTTACAAATTTAAGTGTGCGATCCCTATATACCCCTAGACCACCAAGGGTCATAACATCTGAGTATTCACTGATTACCACTACTTCATAAACAATCACTGATCATCATCCCTGTTTTTGAATCACTGGTCACCATTGTTTTCCCCACCTTTACACTTTTTATTCTTTATTCTAAGCTCTTTTCTTGAAGGTATTTGAAAGTAGTTAAATAATCGTTCAGCGTGGTTAACTACTCATTGTCACAGATTCTTTTTGTCTTATGATGTTAATAGAAAATACAGTATTTCAAGTTAGTTTGTGGTGCCACAACCATAGATGACTTTGTTCTAAATATTTTATTTTTCATTATAATAAAACTATTATATTCATTTTATTGCTAATTGAGTGAATTTAGTAAATAACGACTTGGGAAGGTCAGTGTGGACCCACCAACTGGCTCTGGATGTTTACATGATGCTTATTATGATTAAACGGTGAAAAACCGTAGGTTCACATGAATGTGAATTCTCCTACTATTTACTTTTATCATTTTGTCCAAGGCATCCCTCTCCCTGACATTAAAAGCACATTCCCATACAGGCAGTGTTTGTTGTTTTTTCTGTGGTCTCCCGCTGCAGTCCTATAACCAGTATAATTTGATGCATGGTTAAATTACTGCCACACTGACACATGTAAACATTCTGAATGGGAACCACATGTGTCACTTAACTGCTTCAAACATAAGATCTTATTGAATTAAGATCACTTGACAGGAATTTGGCTAGATTTGAAGCATGGGACTATTAATAGTTAAGTTAAGCCTTCATTTGTTACATATGCATTACTGCACAGTGAAATTCATTATTATTATTTTTGCATATCCCGCTTAACAATAACCAAATAATCACTCTCTAATGTCTAAGAATCATCTAGAGCATGGAGTTGAGCACCTGTGAATGCACATCCATCCCACACCTTCCACCGTACTGATAGGAACCATATGCCCTTCCTTTTGCATGGAAAAATCCAGCAAACAACTAAGCTACTGTTTTTCATCACCAACAAACACATTTTGCAACATTCTGTGAAAGAATCAAATCACTGAAGAGAACCTCTGAGACTCTCAGTATTTTTTTTTCCCAAATTGACAAATAAGGAAGTAAATAAATTGTTGTTGTTGATGCTAACAAGTGAACAAACATTACAAAACACAAGCACACATTTGTTTGTGGAATTCTGTAACTTACAAACACACGTGTTGTACATTTCCATAGAAACAGCCTACCCCCCCCCCCCCATTTAAAACTGAAGGGGACCCACGAAAGTCTCCACACATAGTGAATAGGAAATTTCCAACTTTCCCCAACTCTAATCCCAAAGTTGTTTTTATGATTTGTTTATTAATCCTTCGGGGTACCGGGATATTGGAAGCTGACCTATAAATGTCTACAATGCAAATGTCATTACAAAGGTCAAATGTCCTTGTATTGTCTGGCTACAGAATCTAATCAAAATCATCTCTCAAACTTTTTTACTAATGTCTAATGTCACGTTCTCTTATTATAAAAACCTATTTATTTCATAGCTATCATTTACTCCATGTACAGTTTTCTATCAGCACTGTAGTCTCTCAGGTACATTCTTTAAAAATATCGAAAGATACCAAGACCACTTTAAAGTGTCCATATTGGTATGGAATGGCCTGATGTGGTCATGGCTATTGTTCTTCTCAACAGTGGAAAAAGCTTATGGGAATAGGAGCAGATTTCCTTTCCAGTCCTCCCTCAGTCTTGATTACGTCGTGAGAACACCTGCTCTGGAAAAGTTTACTGTCACAGACTCACCGATCTTGTGCATAGTTCCATGATTTAGAGAATTCTGCCTGTTTTATATCATTTTATATAATATCTGTGCAAGTGGTAAGAAGCCTGAAGTCAAAAAGACATATAAGTTTGTCTTTAGTTATTGTTAGTGGAGTGAGGTCATGGTCATAGCTCTCCAAACAAACTGCCTGCAACCACTCTAAAATAATTCCAACAAAAAAAAGATGAAAAATAACATTCACGTTTTCCTCTGTGCTTGTCTCTCTACCTTGTGCTTTATCTGCTACATCGATCCCTTGAGTTTATTTTGTTCTTATGCCATCTGTTCTCCTCCAGAAGTCACATTTGCTTCACCATGTCTCAATTTCTTCTATACCAGGTCATTGTCTCAGATTTTTCCTGCCTCCTGCTACCTCTATCCATGTGACCCACAACTTCACTGTGCTACTTGGTGAGATCCCTTGCACTGTTATAAAAGTTGTAACGCTTGGATTTAATTAATCGCTTAGTTACAAGAAAACGGATTCGGGAATCTAAATATGGGTTGGTAAACCACACTTCCGTTATTGCGCAACCGCGGCGGGACAATATACGACGCGACACAAAACAAAGGTAATAAATTAAACCAAGTGTATTATACAAGACAAACAAATAAATAAACAAACACGGTGCACCACAAACCAATATATACAAATATAATACAAATATAAAGAGTGTGTGTGTGATGTATGCGGGTGTGTGAGTGTGAGTATGGTAGTCCAATGTCTGATATATGGCAATGGGTGTGAAAATGGTGAGTTGGAGAGATGGCTCGATCTCACCAGTAAACGATGGTAAGTCCGGGAGATCGAGAAACGGAATGAGCTGGGTACTGAATGAAATCAACGAACAATAATCCACAAGTAGTCGCTCAGCCTCAAACTACATGCAGCGCGCTGTCTTCATCTCTCCGTCTCGGCTCCTTTGCCGGTTCCAGCTTTATGCCGGCTCATGTGACCCACGTCACTTCCGGGTTCCCTCACGCTGCGATTGCGCATGCGTGCGAGCTTACCCGGTTAGCTCTTCAACCATTTCCCTGTTATTGAAAATGTCCCTTTTGTGTGGCTGCGCTACATAGACACCCCCCCCCCAAGCCTCCGGCGTCTGAGGAGAACATCCGTAACAGCGCTTCCGATTCACCACACTGTAAACCTCGGCTTTTATTGTGTATTTTATTGGTCCTTTTCTTTTTGGTCTTTCTGCTGGTCCCTCCCACTTGGGCGCTAGCTGTGCAGAAAATCTCTTTGTTGTGGAGGAGCATGGCTGAGTTTTGATCCACGCCAGTTCTCCCGGTTGAAAGTGCGCTGCTTTCCTCCGGGTATTGTGATATCTGGCTTGTGTGGCTTCTAATTGTTGTGCTCTTTGTTGCACCTCCTGATAAGTCTTTGTCTGTGAGGTGATGGATTTTCTGTCTTGTGTCGTTGACAAACGCTGCATGTGTTCATATAATGCCAGACGTCTTTCCGCACCGTCGGCCACCATGCCCCCTCTAGTAACCTCAGCAGGGTCTTCAGTTGTCCCAAGTCTCCTCAAAGTGGATTGTCGTGATAGTAACGTAGAAAGTTTTTGATTAGCGACTGGGGGACTACTAGCTGAAATTTCTCTCCATGCCTTACTGGTACCCGGCAATATAGCACGCCCTGATGACGTTCGAAGGTGACCCTCTGACCTTGTGTGCTCCTTGGATGGTCGTTGGAGAGCAGCTTTAAAATAGTAGGGTCCTTCTGTTGGGCTTTGATGATCTCGCACAGGTCGCTCGATAAGTCGGAGGCCCCTTTAGTGGTCGTGGTGGTTAGACGCGGGGTGTCACCTCCCTTCAGCGGCGGGGGTGCTCGGGGTATGGCATCTGGACCCGGATTAAAGCGGTCCTTGCCGTCTTTCTCTCCCCTAGAGCCTCTCTCCACCAGTTGTTCAACGGTGCCCCCCGCTCCTCTTAAACATCCGGCCACTCTCGTGTTGATGTTCTCCCGGGTTCGCCCCACTAGTTCTTCCTCTGAGATATAAGGTTCCCCTTGAGACAGAGGGCGGGGTGGTCATCGGCGAAGTCTCCCTGGCATTGCCCTGGCTGCTGTACCGGAGACCTCAAGTTGTCTTCCACTTCGTCGAGGTCATCGCCCAGTATAAAAGCCGCCATGAATGCCTGTTTAAAAGACTGCCAGTCCTTCACCTTGCCCTTCTCCGCCTTCCACCAACTCAGAGCAGGCCCTCGTAGAACCGTGCCAAGGGTTCCCAGCAGCTCTGGGCGGGTCAGTGGTCTGATCTCCAGATTCTTCTCCGCTTGCTCGATGAAGTTCCGCACCTCAGCTGTCTCTGACGCGTCGCAGAAGGCTGGAAACTCCACGCAGATGGATGGTCGAGCATGAAGAGAAGAAGAAGAGAGTGGGGAGGAGAGCAGAGCCGAGGAGTGTACTGGAACACCAGGAGGAACGTCGTAGCCATTAGGAGTGCTTGGTGGCTTTACCTTGGCCGTCGCTGTAGTGGTTGGAGTGCTTGGAAGATGTTGTGCATGAGATGCAGTGGTGCCGGCCTGTAACCTGTGGGCGGTGGGCGTACAAGTGGGACGCATTCACTTCATCCGGTTTTCCCAGATGACATCACGCCACAGAAAACAGTCAACGATGGCTCTCTCCATTTATTCGAGAGCCTCCTGGCAGTAGCGCTGCAGCCCTTCCAGGCTCGCGTCCAGTGCGTCACGAAGACTGATTTCCCTGTTGAGACTGTTGTCCAGGGATTGTCTAAAATCCTGCTCCATGGAGCTCACTTTCTCAGTAAGCGCCCCCACGTCCATCTTGCATTGATACAGTTCCTTTTGTAGTGCGTGTACCTCAATATCAGTCCCATGAACAATAATATCATCATCATAATTGTCAATATCATGGCTATCAGATATATATAAAGAACTAATCATTCATTCATTCATTCATCTTCTATACCTCTTTATCCTATGATCAGGGTCGCGGGGGGCCTGGAGCCTATCCCAGGAGGCTTCGGGCACTAGGCGGGGTACACCCTGGACAGGGTGCCAATCCATCGCAGGGCACACACACACACACACACACATACTCACCCATTCACACACTACGGGTAATTTGGGAACGCCAATTAGCCTAACCTGCATATCTTTGGACTGTGGGAGGAAACCGGAGTACCCGGAGGAAACCCACCAAGCACGGGGAGAACATGCAAACTCTATGCACACAGAGACGGGAATCGACCCTGGCCGGGAATCGAACCCGGACCCTGGAGGTGCAAGGCAACAGTGCTAACCACTACACCACTGTGCCGCCAAGAAGTAATCAATGAAGTTAATTTAGCTGTGTAACAAATACGGCGTGTAACAAATGCATCATCTACCTCAGCCAGCACGTCATTAGCTACAACCAAGTCGGCCTTAGCAGCACTACTAGCATTAGCGTTAGCGATGTTAGCGTCCATTTTGTTCAGCCACGCCACACAAAACCGGAAAATACCCCACAATACCGATTCCCCGTACGGGCCACCACTATGTAAGGCTTGGATTTAATTAACCGCTTAGTTACAAGAAAACAGATTCGGGAATCTAAATATGGGTTGGTAAACCACACTTCCGGTATTGCGCAACCGCGGCGGAACAATATACGACGCGACACAAAACAAAGGTAATAAATTAAACCAAGTGTATTATACAAGACAAACAAATAAATAAACAAACACGGTGCACCACAAACCAATATATACGAATATAATACAAATATAAAGAGTGTGTGTGTGATGTATGCGGGTGTGTGAGTGTGTGTATGGTAGTCCAGTGTCTGATATATGCAATGGGTGTGAAAATGGTGAGTTGGAGAGATGGCTCGATCTCACCAGTAAACGATGGTAA
This sequence comes from Channallabes apus, assembly GCA_030522415.1. Lineage (NCBI taxonomy): Eukaryota > Metazoa > Chordata > Actinopteri > Siluriformes > Clariidae > Channallabes > Channallabes apus. The sequence goes on from CM060114.1 coordinate 8,160,209, forward strand.
GTCCGGGAGATCGAGAAACGGAATGAGCTGGGTACTGAATGAAATCAACGAACAATAATCCACAAGCAGTCGCTCAGCCTCAAAATACATGCAGCGCGCTGTCTTCATCTCTCCGTCTCGGCTCCTTTGCCGGTTCCGGCTTTATGCCGGCTCATGTGACCCACATCACTTCCAAGTTCCCTCACGCTGCGATCGCGCATGCGTGCGAGCTTACCCGGTGACCAAAACACTGTAACAAGGGGGAACAGAAACTGCCAGGGCACATCTTCGGCCACAGGTGAGCAGCATTAGCTCTTCAACCATTTCCCTGTTATTGAAAATGTCCCTTTTGAGTGGCTGCGCTACAAAGTGAATATTTATTTTTATTTGCAAGATCTCCTTAAATTCTGCCTCACTCCTTGGTAGCACACATGGTCATCACTATCCAGTCTATGATGTTCACCCTAAAGATTTTCTGTGAAAGCATTAGACTTGAAATCTACTCTTATTTCTCCCTCAGTCTATATTTATTGCTTTTTTCCCCAAACTTAATCACCACATCCTTCATATCATGGTTTCTGGCACCTGGCTTGATCAGATTTCTCCTATCTCCTCCTATCGCTGTCCCTGTGACCTATGACTCCAGAGTGCAACATGATGAAATCAAGAGCTTTGATAGATTCTGGTTTGACTCCCTCATAAAGGTCTGGGTTTGCTACTTAGTGGCTCTGTTGTCTGATTAGTCCTTTGTATTCTGATCATAGTTCTGCCTGTTTTGCCTTTGATGCTTATCCTGGACAGAGGTCTCGTTAGAAGAAATCATAACGGTTAGTAACACTAAATTTGTCACAGTTTTTATAATTCTTGGCTATATGTTTTCTTTTGCCAATTTAATATTTAAGACCTGTTCTTTAAACAACTATGTTGTGATGGCCTTTAATGAATACCAATAATACTTTGTCTGAAATTGTATTGAAACGCAGAAGTTGGAGCAAATCTAAACCATCTATGAATGATATATTCTAGATTAGCATAACCATTAAAATTATAGCTACATTGCCTAAAATGAGCTAAAATATAGAATAGTTTTCTATATTAATTACTGTAGTAAAGTTTATAATCTTCTATAGTAATTTACTAAATAGTGCAGGAAACTAGTATTTACTAGTATTTACTACAGTATTCCATAATATTGCACAACATTAAGGTTCAAAAACAGGGTACAATTTATATATATATATATATATATATATATATATATATATATATATATATATATACTCTTCAGTATATATACACAGAATTTCTAATGATTGCTCACACACTCCAGTTTGTATAACTTGCAGTTACAGCTAATAAACACACCATTAAACTATTTAACTAGAACAACAAACCGAACATGGCGAAAAAATTATTTTATAGTCATTTGAATGTATATATTTGCTGTGTTATGTGGAAGAGGAATAGCTGTAGTTCCCACATATACTGAGTAGATCCCACTCATATTGAGTAGATCCCACTCATATTGAGTAGATCCCACATGTGCTGATTAGCTCCCATATATCCTGAGTAGATCCCACGCATATTGAGTAGATCCCACTCATATTGAGTAGATCCCACATATACTGAGTAGATCCCACTCATATTGAGTAGATCCCATTCATATTGAGTAGATCCCACATGTGCCGATTAGCTCCCACATATACTGAGTAGATCCCACTCATATTGAGTAGATCCCACATGTGCTGATTAGCTCCCATATAGACTGAGTAGATCCCACTCATATTGAGTAGATCCCACATGTGCTGATTAGATCCCACATATACTGAGTAGACGCCGCACATGCAGAGTAGATTCCACATATACTAATCAGATTCCACTCATACTAAGTAGATCCTGCACACACAATGAGTAGAACCCACACGCACTGAGTAAAATGCACAAATGCTGAGTAGATCTCATTGATACTGAAAAGCCCACATTCATACAAAGTACATTCCACACATATCATATCTCACATACTGAGTAGATCCCACAATTTGCGAGAAGATTACACACACTGAGTAGATCCCACAAATGCCAAATTTATCCAAAACATATGTTAATATGTGTGAAATCTAGTCAGCATGTGTGGAGTCTAATCAGTACAGTATGTGTGGTGTGTGTGTACATATACTGAGTAGATTTTGCACATGCTGACTAGATTCCACACTCATCACTAAGTAGATCACACAAATGTTGAGCAGGTTTCACTCATAATAACAAGATCACGCACATGTGAGTGAGCAGATTTGATGAATGCTGAGTAGACAATACACATAATAAGTAGATCCCATTTATGCTGAGTACAGTAGATCCGGCTCATGCTAAGCAGAGTTCACTCATACTGAGTAGATCCCACACATCCTGTTGGCTTTTGGGTTTATTAGAAACATTTTGCATACAAATGATCTCTTAATTCTAATCAAGAGGGTATCATCCTATATTTTAGGCAGTTATGACCAATAGTTTTTGAATAACGATACACTTTAAAATGCAAAAGTACAGACCTTTGTGCTGCCCCTATCTGCATGCGTGTTTGCATGGATTATTTAACCTTTATAGACACAGATTAATAATTGCAAATTATATTTGCTGTTTCTCTAATACAACAGTAGAAAAGGGATTCTATGCCTATAGTGCACATGGGCCTTTTTGATCGGGTGCTTTATTGGTATCCATCAAAATGATAAACCACCTCCCAATTTGTTTCATGGACATTCTTGAACCATCATACCTAGCAATTGTTGATCTCAGTACGTAGCTAGCTATGTCTTTCTCCAAAACAATTTGACAACAATTTTAGATAGATTCATGCCTTCTTCTTTTTTCTACTACTGTTGCTGTCACCCATTACACCAAAGGGACATCTTTAAGAGATCTTCAACTAGTTCCTGTCCTGCTTTGCTGTTGTATTCTCACTTCTGCTCTGATAGATGCCCTGATCGTTTTCTTCACAAGTCTAGTTTGCTTCATTGGTTTCTTCATGTTTATTATCTATAATACATTGTCATACTTCTCAGTTCTCTGGTTTTCACCTCAACTTTGACCTGTGAATCTGACTCATTATTACAAGTTATGGATAGTGATTATGATTAAGTTTTATAGGTATTGTTGGAGGTTTAGGTTAGAACACTGGAAAGGTCATCACCAAAGACAGATTTTGTGGTCAGTCTGCTTTTTTTGTGTGTACATCTGTGGAAATGCTCTGGCTCGTTTTTTTTCCTGCATGGAGATCCAATAATGACCTGTTTTTGCATGGAACTGCCAACAGTATCATCTGTTCTCATGTTACTGTTCTTCAGTTCTTTTTAAAATATTTTATAGCTACCTCTTTCATTCCTAAAAACAAATAAATATACTTATAGTAAACAGCAGGCTGTTGGAGATGAACACTTTGCTAAATAAATGTAGAAAAATGTGCCAGTAAACAAATGAAGGAAAAAAGACCGAGCCCAGACTTGCTGACGGAACATATGTGAAGGTCAGTCCAGTTTCCATTACTTGCATTACTATTCTGTTGGGGAATAAGAAAAAGTTTCATTATTTGCTCTTCTAAGAGAGTGAGAAAGAGTGAGAGGGCTGGTGAAAGAAGTAAGATCCTGCAGTGAGACTTGTCTGCTTGTAAACTCATAATGCAGTGAAACACACTGACACGGTTAGCACAGTTTTAAAGCCTATAATTAGTGGTACTGAAATGTTGCTCAATAGCTTCTTGCTCGTTGTGAGTATGTTTCCATAATTCTCAAAACTCTTTATTTTTTATCTTGGATTATTGTGATTATTATTATTATTAGGCGGCGCGGTGGTGTAGTGGTTAGCACTGTCGCCTTGCACCTCCAGGGTCTGGGTTCGATTCCCCGGCCAGGCTCGATTCCCGCCTCTGTGTGCATGGAGTTTGCATGTTCTCCCCGTGCTTGGTGGGTTTCCTCCGGGTACTCCGGTTTCCTCCCACAGTCCAAAGATATGCAGATTAGGCTAATTGGCGTTCCTAAAATTGCCCGTAGTGTGTGATTGGGTGTGTGAGTGTGTGTATGTGTGTGTGCCCTGCGATGGATTGGCACCCTGTCCAGGGTGTACCCCGCCTAGTGCCCGAAGTCTCCTGGGATAGGCTTCAGGTCCCCCGCGACCCTGAACACAGGATTAAGCGGTATAGAAAATGAATGAATGAATGAATTATTATTATTAATATTATTATTGGTGCTTGCAAAGCAAAGCATCACTTGTATTATATTGCAGGTTTATTATGCTTTTTTAAAATTATACAAATTTTGGTGCATAACTCATTCCATAGCGTTTGTCGTTGACCCATGAAAGGGGTGTCAAATCGTGCGACTTATTCGGGAATGGGGTGCTATAATGTTTTTAAGGGGTGGGGGGTAAATATACTGCGCAAAATATCCCATAAACTTAACATTGAGACCAACTTTGGTGGATTCTAGTGCAGAGCAAGAATTTTGTAGAAATCTCAAATTTACCAGATTTGAAGTGGCAGAACAAGCTGTGTCAGAACACACCCCCACAAGAGGTTAAAAGTTGTACCCCTGAAGGACAAAAGGTGCCCAAATTTGCGCCATTGACATATTATGGTGAAGATACTATAATTTTAAACAGGAAGTGCTCATAGTTGCATTCCCTGCTCTAGTAACTTCCATAGGAACTTTGAAACTGGACCTAACTGCGGATCCAATTGTCATATAGAAATGGGGGCAGGCCCATTTTACTCAACCAATCAGTCTCTCAGGATCATTGCGAAGCTGTCAAGTCAAGCCCTAGCAACCACTTTAGAGCACTGTAGCAACAGATTCTGTAGACTGTCATTATAAAAGGCCCAGAGGCCCGAGTTTTGCCACAGCAAGCACCACTCACATTTTCTTCCAAAAATATACCTGCCTAGTTATTATTATTATTATTATTATTATTCATTCATTCATTCATTTTCTGTACCGCTTAATCCTGTGTTCAGGGTCGCGGGGGACCTGGAGCCTATCCCAGGAGACTTCGGGCACTAGGCAGGGTACACCCTGGACAGGGTGCCAATCCATCGCAGGGCACACATGCATACACACACACACACCCAATCACACACTACGGGCAATTTAGGAACGCCAATTAGCCTAACCTGCATATCTTTGGACTGTGGGAGGAAACCAGGAGTACCCGGAGGAAACCTGCCAAGCACGGGGAGAACATGCAAACTCAATGCACACAGAGACGGGAATCGAGCCTGGCCAGGGAATCGAACCCGGACCCTGGAGGTGCATGGCGACAGTGCTAACCACTACACCACCGCGCTGCCATTATTATTATTATTATTATCCCTTTACATAAACTGACAACCAGCATAAACTGACTAACAGATTACCAAAGCAACATTTCTACTGCTTCATTCCAAGCTCCATCCATCCCTCTAGGAATCTTTGTAGTCTAACTAGGGACAGTGGAGGCAGATGGTGACCATTGTATTTATTCCCATTTTTACAACCGTGGTAGGCTGTCTGGTGAACATTCACACACACACACACACACACACACACACACACACACACACACACACACACACACACACACACACACACACATTTACACACTATGGGCAATTTGGTAATGCCAATTAGCCAAATCTGAATGTCCTTGTCTTTGTGGGAGGAAACTGTAAAACCTAGAGGAAACCCACCAAGCATGGGATAAAAATGGGAACTCCATGTACACCAACCCTGAGGCAGGAATTAAACCTAGACCCTGAAGATGAATGGCGATAGTGCTAACTCATTCCAAAGCTGCCTTTATATATGCAGGTATCTAATCAGCCAATCTTTTGGAAGCAGCACAATGTATAAAATCATGCCGATACAGGTCAAGTGCTTCAGGAACCGTTTATATCGAACATCAGAATGGGGGAAATATGTTCAGTTTGCATATATATTTATGCACATGATATCCTCAGCTTCCCATTCTTGGCTAACAGTAGTGGAATCTCCAGGTTTGATGTTTAGTTCATGCTGTAATGCCTTTTTACCATGTTGGTAAAGAGTGATTATTTGTGCCATTATATGGTTAAAGTCACAACGGACACATTTGTGTATTATTCATGCATTGTAATGCACGTGGTTGGGTGAGATCAGATCAGATCAGATTAGATAACTGCATAAACGCGGGCTGGTACATGGAACTAAGAAGAAACCAGTGGTAGGAAATAAAGTTGCAAGTGGGAAACTGAAAAATGATTGAACCAATTCATTGCTGCTGCTAAAATCATGATTCTCATCAGGGTGCGTAAATACGAGGTACGTTCAAGTCAAAGCAGGATTTTTCATAATAACAGAACAGTAAAAGCTCTACACAAATGCACTTATCCCAATGTTTCATTAGTGTTTGAATACCATCAAGTTCTCAGTATGCTGAAACACTGGCCTTCCAGGAACCCCTTTAATGGCCCAAACATTTGGAAATGGCTTGGAGTGATGTCAGGACTGAATGGGGGATGTGGTGGGATGTTGCTGTAACGGTCAAGTGATATACAGGTGTGTACAGTTTCCACAGACAGATTCAATTCAGTTTTATTTGTATAGCGCTTTTAACAATTGTCATTGTCTCAAAACAGCTTTACACAATCAAAAGAATTATTTAAGTTTGTATGGAATGTGAATGTGTATGAATCAAAATGTTCAGATAGTCCCTGGTGAGCAAGCCCGAGGGCGACAGTGGCAAGGAAAAACTCCCTGAGATGGTAATAGGAAGAAACCTTTAGAGGAACCAGACTCAACACGGAACCCATCCTCATCTGGGTGAAACAGATAGCAGGAAATGATCTGCATTTATACAGTGTTAGGTTCAGCTATAATAGTTGATGTTAATTGATGTTATAATAGTTGATGTAAAATGGAGTCCAGTAGTTATTGGAGACTCAGATAGACTTGTAGAAAGTTCCAGTCCTGAACTATCGAATTGTCAAGTCCTCAGAGAAACAGCTGACAGCTCCCCCGGTGTTGGTTGGTTGGAGTCTTTGGCCCTGGCGCACACTGGGCACGCCCGGACGAACTTAGTAGCCTCCCTCCTCATTGAAGGCCACCAAAAGGCCCGTCCCACGAAGGTGAGGGTTCTTCGGGTTCCCTGGTGTCCCGCGACGGGCGAAGAATGGCCCCACCGGAGGACCTCAGGCCGGAGTCGAGTGGGGACGTAGAGCCGCCCGGGCGGCACACCTGCCGGTGCGGGTTCGCTGGTCAGTGCCTGGCGGACCCTCATTTCCATATCCCAGTGCAGGGGTGCGATGATCCGGGTGGGTGGAAGGACAAGCACGGGCTCCGCCCGGGGCGCCTCTCGCTCGTATTGACGGGAGAGGGCGTCGGCCTTGGTGTTCTTTGACCCCAGGCGGTACGAAAGATGGAAATCGTACTGTTCGAAGAATAGGGCCCACCGTGCCTGTCGTGGGTTTAGCTGCTTGAGGTTGCGGATGGTGATGAGGTTCTGATGATCCGTCCAGACAATGAATGGCTCACTGGCACCCTGGAGCCAGTGACGCCACTCCTCCAAGGCCCACTTTATGCCCAACAGTTCACGGTCCCCTACTCCGTATCGCTGCTGAGTGGGGTTAAATTTTTTGGAGTAAAAGCCACAGGGGTGTAGCTTCTGGTCTGGACCTCGTTGTGAGAGAACAGCGCCTGCGCCCACTTCCGACGCGTCCACCTCCACAACGAACGGTTGACTGGCATCTGGATGGAGGAGAATCGGGGCGGTGGTGAACAGGTGACAGAGTCGGTGGAAAGCTGAGATGGCGGTAGGGTTGAGTTGGAAGGAATGGTTGGAGAGCCTGGTAAGTGCAGTGAGTGGTGCTGCAATTGTACTGTAGACCCGGATAAAGCGACAATAAAAGTTTCTCGCAAACCCGAGAAAGCGTTGGAGCTGTTTGAGTGTCCTGGGTAGGGGCCAGTGACGTACAACCTCCAGCTTCTGCGGGTCCATGGCCACACCCTGGGGCGAGATAACAAAACCCAGGAACGTGGTGGAGTGCTCGTGAAAAGCACACTTCTCCAACTTACAGTACAGCTGGTGGGTGAGCAATCTCTTAAGGACAGCCCGAACGTGTTTTGTGTGTTCCTCGGGGGTGCGTGAGTATATTAAAATGTCATCTAGGTAGACGAACACCCATCGGCCTAGCATGTCCCTGAGGACGTCGTTGATGAAACACTGGAAGGCCGAGGGTGCGTTGCAGAGACCAAATGGAATGACCAGGCAATCATAGTGTCCGGTGGGGGTGATGAAGGCCGTCTTCCACTCATCACCCTCTCTGATGCGCACCAAGTTGTAGGCACTCCGGAGGTCCAACTTAGTGAACATGGTGGCACCAGAGAGGGCGTCCAGGGCTGAGTTGGTAAGAGGCAAAGGATGACGATTTCTGATGGTAATCTTGTTAAGCCCCCGATAGTCGACACACGGACGAAGTTCGGCCCCTTTTTTCTTTACAAAGAAGAACCCCGCGGCACCCGGCGAGGAGGAGGGTCTGATGGTGCCATTTCGCAGGGCGCTGGTGACATACTCCTCCATAGCCTGGGTCTCGCTGGTAGAAAGGGAGTAGAGGTGGCCGCGGGGGGGGGGCTGGAGCCTGGCTGGAGTTCGATGGCTAGGTCGTAAGGTCGGTGAGGTGGTAGATGGCTGGCCCGGCGTTTGCAGAACACCTCAGCCAGGTCTCGATATGGTGGCGGGATGGCGTGGATGTCGACGTTGGGGGCCTCGGACTCCCTGGAACACGTCCCAGCCGGGGCCTGTAGGCATAAGTCGGTGCAGGTCAGCCCCCATTGAAGGATTCGGTTCTGAGACCAGGATATGAGTGGGTCGTGCTGTAAGAGCCAGGGGTAGCCGAGGATGATGGGTGGAGAGGAGATGGGTGTAAGGTGAAATTGGATAGACTCCTGATGTTGGCCCGAGGATGAGAGTGATGGGTGGAGTCTGCTGGGTGATGGGGCTGGATGAGAGGGGCCGCCCGTCGACTGAGGTGATTTTCACTGGCTGGGATAATGCCTCAATATCTACCCCCAATCCTCTGGCATACGTTGAGTCAATGAAGTTAGCCGTGGCACCAGAATCGATGAATGCGGTACTTCTGACCCGTCTGTGGCCAAGATGGAGGGTTACCTGGACCGTGAGTCGAGTCTCGGTGTTGTCGGTGGTCGCGGAGAGATGGATGATACCCGGGGAGTCTCTCCTCTCTCTCACCGGGTTTGGGCGTTTCCCGGACGGGACGGTCAGGTCGCTCGATGGTGCGCGGCTGAGCCGCAGTAAGCGCACGGTCCCTCGCGGTAACGTCTCTCACGTTCCGCCACGGTCAGGGAGGCGCGCCCTAGCTGCATGGGTTCCCCGGCTCCGGTGTCAACCATGGCAGGGGGTGGAGATCCGACACGTCCAGGGAGAGTGGTGGTGACGGTGGTTGGTGGTCTTGGCGCAATGTAGGCGTACGTGGATGGTGGCGGCAGGGTTCGAGGTGCTGGCCTCAGACGGGATAGGAGGCGCTGGTCGATCCGGAGGGCTAGCTGGATTAGCCCCTCCAGTGTGGCTGGGAGCTCTCGTCTGGCTAGCTCGTCTTTGATTCGATTAGCCAGCCCCTCGAAGTAGGACGTCCGGAGGGCTGCGTCTCCCCAGGAGGTCTGGATGGCGAGGGTCCGGAACTCGCCGGTGTATTTACTCACGGACAGTCCTCCCTGCCGCAGGTGGTAGAGCTTTGTGTCGGTCTCCACCTCGCCCGCGGGATGTTCAAAGGTTAGCTTGAGCTGACGGGTGAATTCATTGTAGGAGTGCGCGGTGTCGGTGTCTGCGCGCAGGACTGCCGTGGCCCACTCTGCTGCCTGCCCTGATAGCAACGAGACGAGGAGTGCAATGCGCAGCCGGTCGGTGGAGTACTTGGTGGCATTGAACTCATACACCAGTTCCAGCGATGTTAAAAACACACTGCATTTCCCATCCGTGCCATCCCATTTATCTGGAAGAGCTAAAAAAATGTCAAAGGGGGGGGGGGGGGGGGTGCGGCGCCGCGACCGCCGCGGAGGGCGGGCAGCTAGCCAGCCCACCAACCGCCTCCCGGAGGCTCGCGTTCTCCTGCCTAAGCTCCGCGACCTCGCGGCGCAAGGCCGCGATGTCTTGGACACTCTGGCGCAGAGAATCGAGCTCCGCGGTTAGCGCATTGATGAGCAAAGCATGCTGGTCAACCACATCGCGGAGGCGGGCGTGATCCGCTGGGTTTACTGCTGGCTCTGTCATTCTGTCACGAACTAACCGGGATGACCAGTATGATGATCGTGCTATCTGTCACGAACAAACCGGGATGAGCAGATAGCTTTAGCAGTTTGCCCTGTAGCGTGAATGGTAAACCCAAACGCGGATAAACACGAGCGGGCAGGATAATCACGCGATTTGTTATAAGGACTCTCACACTCAATGAGCAAAGGAAAGACACAATCTAACCCTAGTCCTATAAACACACACTCAGTCTGAAAAGATAGCCAAGAAAGTGAGTACTCACAGATACGGGAACGATTCCGAAAAGACCTGGGCATAACTCAATGACAGAGCGATGTGCGGCGCCATCTTGTTTACCTTTATGCTTTCAGGTTCGCGACCGTCTTACTTCCGGGTCCTAGTGCCGGTCGCGGCTGAGTGTGCATGACATAAACACTGAAACTGTGTCTGAGTCCCGAACACTATTTGGAAGACTATTCCATAATTTTGGGGCTTTGTAAGAAAAAGCTATGCCCCCAGCTGTAGTTTTCATAATACGCGGTACTGACACGCAGCCTGCATCCTTTGACCGAAGTAGGCGTGGCGGATCATAAGACACTAGCAGTTCACTCAGATACTGCGGCACGAGACCATTTAATGCTTTATATGTCAAGAGTAGTATTTTAAAATCAATGCGAAATTTCTCAGGGAGCCAATGCAGTGAAGATAGGATAGGGGTGATGTGCTCATATCTTCTGGTTCTAGTGAGGACTCTCGCTGCTGCATTCTGGACTAGCTGAAGCTTGTTTATGCACCTAACAGAACAACCAGACAGTAAGGCATTACAATAGTCCAACCTAGAAGTGATAAAAGCATGAACTAGTTTTTCTGCATCGTTTAGCGACAATATATTTCTTATCTTGGCAATATTTCTAAGGTGAAAGAATGCTATCCTGGTGATATTATCTACATGAGCTTCAAATGAAAGGCTGGAATCTATAATCACGCCGAGGTCTTTTACTATTGCACTTGATGGAACAGAAAGGCCATCTAAAGTTACGGTGTGATCTAAGATTTTACTTCTAGCTGTATGCGGTCCTATGACTAGAACTTCTGTCTTATCCGGATTAAGCAGAAGGAAGTTAATTAGCATCCAATTTCTTATGTCCTGCACACATTGCTCAACTTTAGTAAGATGGTTTTTCTCATCAGGTTTTGTTGAGACGTATAGCTGTGTGTCGTCAGCATAACAATGAAAACTAATACCATGCTTACGGATTATGTTGCCCAGAGGAAGCATGTAAAGGGAAAAAAGCAGTGGGCCTAAAACTGAACCCTGCGGAACGCCAAACTCCACTAGAGAACATGCAGAATAATCACCATTTAAGTCTACATACTGATAACGATCGGTCAAATAGGATCTGAGCCAGGAGAGGGCTGTACCCTTAATTCCTACTACATTTTATAATCTGTGAAGAAGAATAGCATGATCAATGGTGTCAAAAGCTGCACTGAGGTCGAGTAATACAAGCATAGTTACACAACCCTGATCAGAGGCCAATAGGAGGTCATTTACTACTTTAACAAGTGCTGTTTTACAGATGTGTAACTTCGGCAAGTTGGCAACAAGTTATCCATTGATTTTCAAGGATGAGGCACGGAAACGGATCATTCCCAGATATACTGTACAGCCTTCTTTAAAATGTGCTTAAGAGTCTCAATACTGCAATCTTCTTGATGTCTTCTTCTGTTTTATGCCTTCAACAAGTCCCACTTTAACTTGAATGACCCTGGTTGGCAATCATTTTTTTCAGTTTTTAGTGTGAACTTTACATATATTGTCTAATGAGAGAGACGTGTACATCTTAAGAAATATCATATATCTGCATGGATAATTCTTTTAAGAATGGGTCAATTCTAGTCTCCTTAGTTGAAATGAGATTAGACAGACTAAAAATGAGGTCTTGCTGTGTGTGTGTGTGTGTGTGTGTGTGTGTGTGTGTGTGTGTGTGTGTGTGTGTGTGTGTGTGTGTGTGTGTGTGCTTGTTCTGTTTTGCTGATTTTGCGGTAGACCCGAAAATTCAGAAATTATCCAGCAATAGGAAATCATGTCTGAAAATGTTTTGATGTTCGGACTTTTTATGCGGTCAAATATTCGCTCCAGCATACACAACCTCTTCTGGGAGAATTTTCACCTGAAATATTTGTCCATCTCAGAGTCCATATGCATGTCGTACAAATAATATTATATAATACGAGTGAATGTATTATATACTCAGGCTTGTCCATATCATCACATTCTTTCAAATATGAAGAGAAAATCTGGCTCTTGGTGAGCATGCTCGAAGGAATAATATATTGCTCTTCCCTGAGTCTCAAGTACTAACACATGTCAGTGGGGTGGAGGGATCGAGCTCAAAGCAGAAAGGAAACCAGATCCTCTTTTGTATGAAACACTTATGATGAGCTTGTCTCATCACACATGCACCACATGCAGATAACAATCATCAAAAATGTTAATAGTTGAATTGTTATACATCGTTTTTACAAACTCTTTTCTTTGGGTGGTGTCAATGGACAATGGAATGCAAAGGACATTCCAACCAATAACCAGGTGCAGCTTAAACTTAAAAGTACAACTCGCTCAGCATGTCTCCTGTCTCCAGTTCTTCTGAAATATTCTTGGTGTCTGAGGTGACGGCACGCTGAGAGAGATATGTTCGCAGATAAAAGGATGGCTGCTGCTGATTTATACACATCTGCAGAGCATTGGATTTGCTCTCTTTGGATGCCATGCTCTGCAGACAGCCAGCAAAGGCAACAGTAGTAAAGGTCTTATGTAAGTTTGGTCTGGTTTTGGGTTCTGCTCCTTGCTTCCTCTTGTCACTTTTTCCAAAGCTAATTTACAACCGCAGTGGACTGGTTAATATAATGGTTGGCATCAAATGCAGCCAAACGCTATTTTCTTCCTTGACTTTCCAAAACATTTTATGCAACCAATATCGTCGCAGACATTGTTTTTTTTTCCCCAGAGAAATGTCATGTTTCGGAAATCTTCACAGGTGCTGTACTGCCTTGAATGGTTTGATGTCATCACAAACATTCTTGTTAAGGTTAAATCAAAATGAGGTGTGTGTATGTGTCTGACAGCACAGATATGCGTTGTGCAAAGTCTCTTTGCAATAAACCTTTGCATCTGAAACACCTCTGTAGAAGCGTTCGCCGCACCTGAATCTCGTTATGCGCTAGAACCGACACGCCATGCTGCGCAGCCGGTTTGCAAGCTGTCTGACTGCTGTTTTCCATCATTGTACAGCCACTGTAGTCTAGCTGAGCCAGTTGTCTCATTCTCTTTTTCCCTCCTCTCTTTCTTCTTTACTCTATCCCTCCCTCTTTCTCGCCCTCCCTCTCTCATCCTCTCCAGAGACCTTGGGCCACACACACCTCTGCCTGCAGCCTGAAACAGAGACAGAGAGAATAAGGTAAGTCAGACCTTACCTGTTAGACAAAGACGTCTTCTGAGAACTTAGCGATTGTGCTGTATTTTTCGGTAATATCTTTTAACTTTGTGTTTGGCCGAGATTCAAAGGGAGGTCTGTTTGAGTGGATTTGAGAGGTCTGACTGATGCGGATTTTAGGATTTAGGAGGAGATTTAACTGCTTAAATTGCTCGAATATGTGTATGCATGCACTGTATGGTTTATATTAGCTCTGAATGTCGTTTAGCAAAAAGATTTGGGCAAAGTTTGCATCTTCAAACGTTAGAATGATGTATCCAAAGTATGGGTCTGCTTAATCTGAATCTCCAAGTCCAAGACATATGATGCATTATCTTTTGTAAGTTAACTTTTTATATGTATACTTATAGGATGTTAGTCGAGGTATGTGATTTATTTTCTTTTTGTGGCTTTTGGGCTTTGAATCCCACCTGTAAAGATTTACACTAATAGAGAACAGGGGGTGCTTTAGGGGGGGTGGTGTAAGTTGAGGAGGAGGGGCAAGCAGGGTGGGATCATGACATCAGTTTGAGAAAGCCATAATCAGGAATAAACTTGGATTTGTCTACCTGGGGTGTCTACTTGATTGCTGCTGACACGCTAAGTATCTTCAAAAAATGTTTTGTTAATAAATCCTATACAATATTTGTGTTAATATTTATGTCTAAGTAGAATACATGTTTCTAATACTCGAATTCGACTCTTGCTTTTACTTGACTCTTGTAACTTTTGCTTGACTGTTTTCCACCAGATTTTCCACAGTGTTTGTCACTGCTGTGAAACCATGTTCCCTCTACGGTCTGTCCTGTTGGCTGGCCTCGTCGGTCTGTGCATCTGTCAATATCAGTTCTATGACTATGACTACCAGCCTCCTCCACTGCATATGGACTCCTCACCCAATTGTGCAATGGAGTGCAACTGCCCTATCAACTTCCCCACCGCCATGTACTGCGATAGCCGCAATCTGAAGCATATCCCATTCGTCCCCACAGGAATCCTCTACCTCTACCTGCAGAACAACCTTATTGAGGAGATCAAGGCAGGTGTTTTTGACAATGTCACTGACTTGCGCTGGCTTGTCCTTGACAACAATAACATCACCAGTGAGAAAATCCAGGCAGGAACCATTGACAAATTGGGCAAACTGGAGAAGCTTATCTTTAACCACAACAAGCTGAGCAAACCTCCTAAGCTTAGCTCCAAGTCCCTGGATGAAATCAAATTAATTGACAACCAGATTACTACAGTTCCTTCAGGACTACTGTCTGGCATGGAGAACCTCACTACCATCTACTTGTCCAAAAACAAACTGACGACAGAAGGTATCACCGGGGCCTTCAAAGGACTGAAGTCCTTGATGCTGCTGGATTTAAGTGAGAACAAACTCAAAAAGCTCCCAGCAGGCGTCCCCGCATCCCTGCTCATGCTGTATGCTGACAACAACGATATTGAAAGCATCCCCAGTGGCTATCTGGCCAAGCTGCCTGAACTTCAGTACCTGCGTCTCTCTCACAACAAGCTGGCAGATGCAGGTATTCCAGCTGGTGTGTTCAATATTACATCTCTCCTGGAGCTGGATCTGTCCTTCAACAAGCTCCAGTCCATTCCTGAGGTCAACGAAGCACTTGAGCACCTGTACTTGCAAGTCAATCAAATTAACAGTGAGTCCTTTGTCATTCCAATTCCACCTTTTTGTACCAATCTGTAGTCATGAGTTTCTGACATTTGTGGGGTGTTTTTTTCCTTTCAGAATTTGATCTACCCAACATCTGCAAGGTTATCTCACCTGTAAACTACTCCAGACTGAGATCTCTGCGCCTGGATGGAAACAATCTCACCCAGAATAGCATGCCCGATGAGGCATCCAACTGCCTCCGTCAGGCTTCTGAGATCAGTTTCGACTAGCTTTCCAAGTCTTTGACAACTTTAAAACATCTATTTGAACATCATTTACACGTTAGATATAGTCACTGAGGGTAACTTTCCCTCAGAAATAAGGATACCTTTTTGTCAGTATAGCCTTAAAAAAACAATTAAGTCTTGTTTTTTGTTTAAGGAGATCTGTACAATGGAATAAAATGTACCGCCGCCCATAGTACACTGAGATCTATGTATTAAAATCTTGAAATATCCATTCTTGGCACATTCC
Organism: Channallabes apus; assembly: GCA_030522415.1. Classification (NCBI taxonomy): domain Eukaryota; kingdom Metazoa; phylum Chordata; class Actinopteri; order Siluriformes; family Clariidae; genus Channallabes; species Channallabes apus. The sequence goes on from CM060114.1 coordinate 8,176,082, forward strand.
AGATTCTAGCACAAGGCACACATGTATTATGAATCTTATGTATGACTAGTGCTTTAATACAAAACATGCTTGAATACTATGTAATTACACATTTTTTTTGTCCTAACAATCACTTCAAACATTCCTGTATCTAATATTTATATGGATAAAATTGAAGCACAGATCCTCGTTATATCTTATGCTTTTGTATAGATTGTCTAAATGCTGGCACTAACACACATTATTTACTGTACACATGATAATATTAAGCCTTCAGGAATTAGCAATAGCTTTTAAAAAATGTCAATTTTAATCATCTCTGATGAGATATATCTGTATACTATCTGCTTAAAGTTTATCGGCATAAGCTAAAAAATGCCATCAGCTATATTACTCACATATGATTTGATGTAGGGGTATGTCATGCATTGCTGAAAGGTGGCTAGCAATATTAAACTCTTTTCTGAGTGTGTCATTAGTTAAATATACTATGGTGTAGCTTGAAAGTATTATAGAGTTAAATAAACTGTGAAGAACTGCTTATATATTATAATGAAACTAAAGTTTGAATTATGCATTAACAGCTTTCTGCTCCATAAACCTTTCACCATTTATACAATATTCTAATTTACTTGCATGCAATTCATCATACACTCTCTATAAGGCACTCGTTCATATATATATATATATATATATATATATATATATATATATATATATATATATATATATATATATATATATATAAACCATATGCTCCATTCAACATGTTATGCACCTATAGCTTCTTACAGTGCATCGTTACAATGTCAGTAACTGAAGATTTTGAGCATAATTGCAGGTCTTTTATGTTAAATGATGAACATTTTGTTAAAAACAATAACAGTGAATTTTAAAGCAAATAAATCAAGTTTCATAAACATGTTGTAAACTTGAACTTCTTAAACGTATCACGGTACATTGTGGTTCAGCTTCTTATTATTCTCCTATTTAACTTGCAAATTCAAAACATCTCACAACTTGCCATCAAAGATGTGATAGAATCCATTTTTAATGAGGTCAATATTTCCTTAAATAGTTAACGCCACACTTGGAACGAGTTGTTGTACAGCTATATGTCATAACCAAACACACTTAAGGGTAATTAATTCAGTATTAAGTCTCAAAATGTCTTTTCACATTACCCTGCTTGCATGTTACAACCCGAATTCAGGAAAAGTTGGGACGTTTTTTTTTTTTTATTTGAATAAAATAAAAACTAAAACAATGTCAAATCTTATGAGCCGATATTTGATTAACAATAGAATGTAGAGAGTAGAAGAAATGCTTAAACTGGCAAATTTTAAATTTTTATCCACTAAAAGAGCTCATTTCAAATTTGACGCCTGCTACAGGTCTCAATAAAGTTTCTTCTAGGTACTCTAGTTTCCTTCCACAGTATGAGGCTATAGAGGGATTTGTAGATATTCTCATAATCAGTCCTATTTCATTATATTATAAATAGAGCAATATGTTTAATGAAAACATAGTTACTCAGAGGATTTATTTTCTTTTCTGTTAATAGTTGTATTATGTGGTATCACTCAAATGAGGATAATTTCCTTTATCCGTCTGGTTCCTTTTAAGGTTTCTTTCTTTTATGTTGTCTCAGAGTAAGCTACAGTAAAATTGTTATTGTGACTTTTAACTTGAACAGAACTGAGTCATTTTAAGGGAATTGATTGCACATGCATGCATGCATGCAAAAAAAAAAAAAAAGGAGCAGTGGATATTTTATTCTTGCTGACAAAGGCCTAAGAAATGTTCTTGGTTAAGTCAGTTTAGTCTAAATGCTAAAGGGGAGAACTGCTATAACTCCTGGATCTGCAATCTGCTCGTTCACCACATAAGCAGTTATCTAACCAGTATTATAAACCTATTGCTTGGTCTTTTGATGTTTGTTTGTTTATCAAAAGTTACGTTTATTTATGTATGCATTTTATCTTCTGAAGACTCAAGCATGTGTTGGTTTCCGGTAGTTATTGTTATTATTATAGTTTATTGATGGTAGACTGTAATAATAAATCAATAAAGAAAACAAATGATTATGTTAATTAGGGGATCAGGGACGAGCTGCCGTCATGTAGCCTTAGGTTTATAAAGTTTATAACAAAGCATATCATGTTTACACCAAAAATATAAAACATTGTCAAAGGCCAGACTATTTTTTAGCTGCTCTGTAAAGAAGAAAGTTCAACATCCAGAAGAAAAACATTATTAACTTTTACAAAGCAAAATGATTTCTTTGGTGTGTATGTTTTTAAAGTAAGGGACTTCATGGTACAGTAAGTCCACTACATATCAGCAAGTTCTGTTCTGAGAGTTTGTTTATCAAATTTTATCAAACATTATAGTCTAGTTATTCGAATACTTACACAATTGGCTATACACAATATATTACAGTACAGTGTTCTTTAGAATCATGGCAATGGTTGAACGATTCATCGTAAAAAACTTGCTTGACACTTCTTAGTCGTACCAGCTTCATCGCTGCTGCTTTTTTGCCTGCTTCTGGAATGCTGGACTTCAATTCAATTGAAGTTTATTTGTATAGCGTTTTTAACAATTGTCATTGTCGCAAAGCAGCTTTACACAATCAAAATAATTATTTAAGTTTGTATGGAATGTGAATGTATATTTACTGTAGAGTGCAAGCAGGGACTCCGGCAGGACTAACTATGACAGCATAACTAAAAGGGAGAGCCAGAAGGAAACACAAACATGAGGGGGAACTGAGATGTAAAGCAAACAATCACCTCACCGTCAACAAACCTGAGTGATCAAATGAGACTGAGGAAGACAGCATCTAAACATACCAGTTCACCATAATACTCTACGTCCATGAGTCCCCCAGATCTGCTCCTTTACCTTATGGCAAATCTATTTATAAAAATGCTTGGCTAAATAAATAGGTTTTTAGCCTAGACTTAAACACTGAGACTGTGTCTGAGTCCCGAACACTATTTGGAAGACTATTCCATAATTTTGGGGCTTTGTAAGAAAAAGCTCTGCCCCCAGCTGTAGTTTTCATAATACGCGGTACTGATAAGCAGCCTGCATCCTTTGACCGAAGTAGACGTGGCGGATCGTAAGACACTAGCAGTTCGCTCAGATACTGCGGCGCGAGACCATTTAATGCTTTATATGTCAAGAGTAGTATTTTAAAATCAATGCGAAATTTCACAGGGAGCCTGAGTAATGTAGTGAAGATAGGATAGGGGTGATGTGCTCATATCTTCTGGTTCTAGTGAGGACTCTCGCTGCTGCATTCTGGACTAGCTGAAGCTTGTTTATGCACCTAACAGAACAACCAGACAGCAAGGCATTACAATAGTCCAACCTAGAAGTGATAAAAGCATGAACTAGTTTTTCTGCATCGTTTAGCGACAATATATTTCTTATCTTGGCAATATTTCTGAGGTGAAAGAATGCTATCCTGGTGATATTATCTACATGAGCTTCAAATTAAAGGCTGGAATCTATAATCACGCCGAGGTCTTTTACTGTTGCACTTGATGGAACAGAAAGGCCATCTAAAGTTACGGTGTGATCTAAAATTTTACACCTAGCAGTATGCGGTCCTATGACTAGAACTTCTGTCTAATCGGGATTAAGCAGAAGGAAGTTAATTAGCATCTGACCTCTTATGTCAATGTGTTGCACAACTTTAGTAAGCTATTTTTTTCTCATCAGGTTTTGCTGAGACATATAACTGTGTGTCGTCAGCATAACAATAAAAACTAAAACCATGCTTACCGATTATGTTGCCCAGAGGAAGCATGTAAAGGGAAAAAAGCAGTGGGCCTAAAACTGAACCCTGCGGACTGCCAAACTCCACTAGAGAACATGGAGGATAATCACCATTTAAGTCTACATACTGATAACGATCGGTCAAATAGGATCTGAGCCAGAAGAGGGCTGTACCCTTTATTCCTACTACATTTTCTAATCTGTGAAGAAGAATACTATGATCAATGGTGTCAAAAGCTGCACTGAGGTTGAATAATACAAGCATACAGTAGTTACGCAACCCTGACTTGTACTGCACTTGCAGAGGGGCATGTTGCATGCACTTGACAATGTCTCCTAGACATATGATCTAACTTACAGGATGGAACATCCACAAAAACGCATGTTCGTATCTATGAAAGTTCGTAACTCAAATGTTTGTTTGTAGGGGACTGTAATGCAACTCCCGATCCTACTGCCTGCTGCACTACACACATTGACCAGACAATTATCTACAGTACATGATGGTAGAGCAATATTTTAAAACATGCCATGCACTCATCCCATTTGTCCTTACTCAAAGTTACTTCCATTTATAATTATGCTCTTAAAGTATGGACGGTTGATGGCCTTGTTCAAGGGCCTCAAAGATTGGCAGCTTGGTCCATCATCTTCGCATGTATATCATAATACTTTAACCAGTGAAACCATGTATATCATAATACTTTAACCATCTTTTCTTGTGAAAAGATGTCAGCTTGCCCTTGAAGCCCCCAGCGTGCTTTCACCTTTAACTCTACATATTTCAGTCGAACATGTCTGTGCAATATCTGCAACCCTGCCCAGGCACACATGGACAAACTGAGGGATGTGCCCTCTGGGTGACCTTGTAAAATAGAGCATTCAAAAATGTGAAAGCGATGCAGTAGAGTAAGCAACCTGTGGGTGTGAGCAATCTCAAATCTCAACCCCCCCCCCCCCCCCGCCCCTTCCTCCTTCTGTCTCCCATTATTGCACCATTCCTTCATCTACCTTAAAAAAAAAACAAGAAAGAGAAAGATAAAAAAAAGGAAAAAAAATGGCCAGTGCATGCCCAAAGAAGACAAATTACACGGAGAACTCCTATGCACACACTTACACACCCCTTTTTCTAGCTCAAGCATCTGTCATGGGTACAGCCTTGAGGGAATAGGACTACCAACAATACATATCTAATAAGGGACAGAGAGAGACTGAAGCGAAACAGAGAGACGGTCACAGAGACCAGAGTGGACCAAGAGGTCATCAGGAGCAAGGAATCAAAAGGACAAATATCCATAAACTTCCACATGCTCATCTTTTTCTGTCTGATGAAAATAGGTAATGTTTTATTTTAAATTATGCTTATTAATAAAAAAATCATGCTGATGAATTTGAAGAACAACCAAGGATGATGCAACCTGTGCTTGATGATGCTGACGATGATGTCTGGAAGCACCTGCTAATTTCTTATAAATTTGTCTCAAACTGAAGGAACATTTTTTCTTGCAAAATGAGATAAACAGTTAGTGTTTAATATCAGACAGCAAGCTTTTACTCTCTGTGTGTAATCTAGACGTAATGTGTAAATTTGTAAAAAGTTCTCTTGTTTAACATGATTGTTTACTTTTATAATCAAGTGGTGCAAAAGAATGTGTTAGGACTAATAAAAATCAGTGTGTTTCATTTGTAAAAGAAAACCAAGGCAGAGTTTGAAATGTACTGTAAGATCTTTTTCTTTGCTTATAGCCAGAACAAGAGAGAGAGAAAAAAAACAGAGAAAAAGAGAGATGTTGGGTTTCACCACAGCCGTCTAAAAAAACTGAACCTAAAAGCGGAGCTAGCACAGAACCATGTGTTATTAACATAACTGGCTGAAGCATAATATTCTGTCCAGGAAATGAAGCTGATCGGGTTTTTAGGGCATGTGTTTCTTCTAAAAACTGTACATATGAAAGCCAACATTTGTTTCACAGATATTTATTACTAGCATGCAGAAGCAGAAAATGTGTGGCCTGAATTTACACTTCTGTAATTTTAGGGTTTTTTTTCCCTTATAGATAGATAGATAGATTTTGGATATATATCTTGCTCTGGATAATGATGTCTGCCAAATGCCATAAATTTAAATGCACAGACTGACAGAAGAACTTAAAAGGAAGGCATGCATCAATAAACATGAAGCTCTGGCGCCTTAAAGTGGAGCAGCCCTCTCCTAGACGTCTGTTCCACCTAGTAGGTGCCAGAGCTGCAGGGTTATTGATACATGCCCTTCTGAGAGATATTTGCTCCAACCAAGCTGTGACATAGAGCTGGACGAAGCGTGTGACAGAGCATTGTAGGGAGAGATAAGTGCATTAAGATATAGTTTTAATGCAGGAGATTACAAGTAGACAGTAAATGGAGTGTAAAAGTGGAGTTGTATGGGATAACTTACAGTAGGGAGGTTGAAAATATGTTCATCTGGATCAGTTGATTGGCACTGGCTGACCCACCACAAGCAAACTGCAGTAGTTCAGTCTCAGAATGACCTCAGTGACCTCTGTGGATAGAAATAAATAAGAGTGTTCCACGTTTGTGATGTTAGGGGAGAAAAAAGGTTGACTGTCCATAGTTTCCCAACGGTTGTGAGTTGTAACAAATAGTAAGAGTGGCCTAAGGAGTTATAGGTGGTAAAAAGACACGCTTGTTATTGAGACTTTTATATGAATAAACCAAAAAAAGTTAATATGTTTTCACAAATAAAAAATATTCATCTATTCATCTTCTATACCGCTTTATCCTGTATTTAGGGTTGCGGGGACCTGGAGCCTATCCCAGGAAACTCAGGGCACGAGGCAGGGTACACCCTGGACAGCGTGCCAATCCATCGCAGAGCACACACACACACACACACACACTCATTCACACACTATGGTCAATTTGGGAACGCCAATTAGCCTAATCTGCATGTCTTTGGACTGTGGGAGGAAACCGGAGTACCCGGAGGAAACCCACCAAGCACAGGGAGAACATGCAAACTCCATGCACACAGAGACGGGAATCGAGCCTGGCCGGGGAATCGAACGGTGTACAGGATCAATACTGCATTGCAACAAGATGGGAAATAGAATGTTCAGTTCTAAAGATAAAAATGTCATTTATTCAGAATACATTTTTCATTTTCAAGAATTACTTAACAGGAAAATGTTTAATCAGCTTGGTGTAATGTTTATCAGGATTGTATATACCACTCTTGAGATGAGGTGAAGCTGGGTCAGTTACAGTATTATTACAGTACATGGTGTCCAGATTCTCTCTTTGATCTTTCTTACTGAAAGAAAAATCATGAGCCTTAGAGAATGAGATCCAATATGGATCCTAGGCAACAGACTCCAAGAATTTAAACTATACCCAGATGAGTTGCTATATAATCATTATCACATGAGTGCGGTTATTGATAGTCTGATCTAAGATGTTAAGGCATTTACCAATGACACCACTGTGTTTGATATACAAGCATGAACTGAAAAGCAATAGATGTTCACAAGTACCTTTTGGTCGCATTACAAGAAACCAGTCAGTGATGCCATTTGATTAGAAAGGAAACCCATGAATCATTACTTTCTTCCCTGGCCTTGCTCCACAGGAATGGCTTTAATCAGAAAACTGATGGATGCTTCCACTATTCTTCAACTGTGGCTGTTTTGTGTGACTGTTAAATGTATTACGTAAACGCATTGATACTTATCGTGCAATCTTTGCTATACAACATCAAACTCATTTTAGGGTGAGGGCCGGATGAGAAGAAATGTGCGGGCCGAGTTTTTTTAATCATAGTGCATCAAATTACAACAAATACACTATATTCTGTAAAACTGCATTTAACAAGTCCTCAGAAACTGTTCATTAACACTCTTATTCCTTTTTGGGGAAAAAGCAATGGCAAGTAATGGCAAGCAAAATCCTTTCCTTTGAACATGAATATTACTTGTCAGATACTTTTTAGTAATGACATACCGGCTTGCTGTTGACCTCACAGAAGAAATACTTCTCTTTCCATTTCTCCTGAAACATCCGACCTTCCAGATCAATTTTTCTTTTTTTGGACATTTTTGACATTAAAATCGCGAGTGCTTGCCACACATCTTCAAATAGCCAAAGAAATTTGATTTAGGCGCCAATTTAGAATGTTAGAGGCTTCGTCAGAAGCGCAGTTAAATTATCAATGATAAAATTACAAAATTAATAAAACCAAACACAATATTGCAGCGAATACCTAAGCTAAGATAGCAGCAGTATGAACTAGTAGCATGAGTGAAGACCGGTAGAGAGCCCAGAGTTTAGAAAGGTGATTTGTGGAAATACAAGCAGGTTTAAAATAATTTTATTTGTGGTTTTTGCAGGATCTGATGGTTACAGTAATGCACTCCTGTTATCAGAAATCCACACCAAGATTGACCAACTTGTAGAAGAACGTATGCATGAAGTAAAGCAGAAGTTTCATCAAGGATTAGTTTCGCAGAACGGGTCTTCCACCAGAAGGAGATGTTAGAAAGACAGTCTGCATTATCTTCTGTCAATATTCATCGGGGAAAAGCAGAAAAAAGTTCGATTTTAACTAAATGGCAGTAACAAAAGGAGATATGTGGCCTCATGAGTCTAGGATAATTTAGTATGGAAAAAATAAAAGTGGAGAAAAACTTCTGACCTCCTGAGGTTACGAAAGCTGTGAGGTGCTGAAACCACTCCTTGCCAGTTACGTAGGTCGGAACTATAGGGCAGATACTTTTCTATGCAAATAAAGAATATATGCAATCTTGCAGGCAATATATGATTTGAGAAATATTGTTTTCTGCTTTTTTCTCTAAGATCCTTGAGTTGCTCACCTTTGCTTGAACAGGCTGGCGTTCAACATGGAGTCATTCTTCACTGCTTTTGCAATCCTGCTACTAGCTGTCTCGGTGGACTCTCAGGAAATGTCATATGAACAGTTGCTTTCCCAACTGCATGCATGCCCCAAAGAGTGCTACTGTCCTCCCAGCTTCCCCAACGCAGTCTACTGCTACAACAAGGGGCTGAAAAAAATCCCGAACATCCCCCCCTTCACCTGGTATCTCTATCTACAGAACAACCTCATTGATGTACTTTCAGCAGATGCCTTCCATAATGCCACACAGCTGAAGTGGGTCAACCTTAATCAGAACAAGATCTCAGACAAGGGTGTGGAGAAGAATGCCCTTAAAGCCTTGTCCAATCTGCTGTATCTCCACATGGACGAAAACCTGCTGACCTCCATTCCTTCTCCACTTCCTCCAAATCTGGAGCAGCTACATCTCTCCAAAAACCAGATCTCAAAAATCCCAGCAAGTGTCTTTTCTGGGAATAAAAACCTCATGCTACTGAACCTGTATTGTAACAAGTTACAAGATGACGCAGTTACTGAGGTCAGCCTTAAAGGTCTGAGTGGTTTGATTCAGATTAACTTGGCCAAGAATCAGCTAAACAGCATGCCTAAAGGTCTTCCCCCCTCTGTTATGCAACTCTACTTGGATGGCAACAATATTCAGAAGATCCCAGCTGGATATTTCAACAGACTCAACAAGATGACATTTCTAAGGCTCAATCACAACAAAATAACCAATGGAGGGATCCCAAAGAATGTGTTTAACATTTCCAGCATCCTGGACCTCCAGCTTTCTTACAACCAGCTCACAGTGGTACCTCAAATTTCTTTTGCTCTTCAGCATCTACACCTGGACCATAATAAAATTAAAAGTAAGTCAAGAACTATTTTCTGTTGTTATATCTTTTATCACTAAAAAGTTGTTTGTAGGTTTTGTTATGGAAAATTATTGAATTTTACTCAATTTGCAGAATTGAGTATTCATCAGCACTGTGGTATAATATGTATCTGTATTGACGGCAGGTATGAACTCTTCTGACATCTGTCCTGTTTCTACTGACACTCTTGATGACTACTTTGATGAAGGAGTCCCCCAACTCCGCTACCTCCGCCTTGATGGGAACGAAATCACGCCCCCAATTCCCAGAGACTTAATGATCTGCTTTCGTCATCTCAGTGCTGTTGTCATATAAATGCAGAACTTGGTGCTAACTTGAGATGTGAAACTGTGTATATTCTATACTGATCTTGATACACAGCAGACAGAGTAGGATTAGAGATTATCATTCTTACTGTAAGTGACTTCACTGTGACTTCAGTGTGCCTTCTTTTTTTTTTATTCAAGAGTAACCATGGTGTAAGGGGAGCAGCATTGTCAGTAAGGTCGTTGGTTTGCATCTGCATCTGAGAGTAATGAAATTGACATCTATTTCCTCAGATCAACAAACGATTACTAACAATTATATATTTCCTACAACGTAATGATTGTTACTGTAGTCAGGATTACTTTTTTAATTATCTAGTACATTTATAGTTATTATCTAGTTAATGGACAGCCACAAAACTCTTGTGACAACATGAGTAATTTGAGAACTGATTTTTTTAGTAGGTTAGTGTACATAATTTTTTACTCTTTTTTACTTTCTTTCTTTTTTATTGTTTGTGAGGGTCAGAGGTTTTTGGAGGTGAAATGATAATCACTTTGGATGTTATAACCCATAAATTCTAAATGTCATTAATGCAAATGCAATTGCATTGATCACATAAATAAAGTCTCTTTGTGGTTTGGGAATGCTGTAGCCATAACGGTTGGCAGATGGTGCTACATAATAATAATAATAATAATAATAATAATAATAATAATAGTAATAGTAATAGTAATAATAATAAAATGTGTTTTTATATATTATTATAATATTTGTTTTACAATAAAAGAAAATCACATATTTATCACTGAAAGATCAAAGATAACAAATATAATACATCACTATAACTAATTAGATATTTGATCTGAAATGTTCATGTCTGGTTCATTTAAAACGTCAAGTTGTGTTACATGATTGTGAATTACTATATCAATGGCATCCTTTGTATTGTTTTGGGCCCAGTCTCCCGATAACGTACACTCTTAGCACGCTAAGAAGACTCTTAAGATATATCTTACGTAAAGTGACAACTTTTCTAAGTGTGTTTCTCGAACTGTCTCTTAGGAGTCTTCTTAAGTCGCTGCCTCTTACGTCCGACGTTACGCGGCGCTGTCTACAGTGAAGGTCCCGAATTAGCTGACATCGGTTGCCCAGGAATCGATTTTTCACTCCTTTTGCATGACAGCATTAAGACAGCACTTTCTACGCAAATTAAACATTATATATGTTACAGTATAACACTGTATCTCACAGCGAGTCAAACTGCATAAGTAAGATAGGTGTAGTAAGCATTACAATCACTCAGAAAAATGAACGGATACGGGGTTTAAACATCTCAAGTTTATTTTCTCATTTAACAAATTTCATCATAAAATAAAACATGTCAAAAGAAAAGTCCATAAAGTTATGGATAATGGCTAATGATCAATGAAACATATTTTAAACAAAAAGCAGCAAGCAGCTGGACATGGGGACGTAGAGCGTAAGTACAACGCGTTGGCCTGATAAGTGCAGGTCTGAGCAGCTCAAGAAGCTGCACACTGTATCGATCCCAAATTTTTGCCATCTGTTTAATATTAAAAGTGATGGCCAATTTGAATGCATTAGTCACATGAAATAGGCTAATTAAAAGTCACTCTATTAGTTCTGATATCAAATAAAATAACATTTTTAAACACGCTTACAGTATATTTCATCATTAATACGACTTTGATAACATGCCATTATGTGTTTGCATACACAACTGATATATAAAGACTGCTGCTCAGTGGCGGCCACTAGCGTCTTGAGCTGAAACTACGCTAAGAGTGAGTTAAGGTTTGTCCAGACCAACCTTACGAACGTGTGACTTAGCTAAGAGATACTTAGCGTAAGAACGTTACGGGAAATGCGCATTAACGTTAAGGGAGAGGTTAAGGTACAACTTAAGAACTATTTAGCGATAAGACGCTTTCGAGAAACCAGGCCCTGGTATGCACACTGATCCAGACTATTGGTATCTAGCATGGTGCTTGTAATCTGTCTGTTCCATGTAAAGGACTTTGTGACAACTGGGATGAGGATGATTGGTCTAAAGTCACTAAGGCTTTATACATCTGTATTTAGGCACTGGTATAGTGGACAAGCTGGAGAGGGAGAAACCTTCTAAAAGACCTTAAGCTGGTCAAAAGAAAGCTTGTCTTGGGCCTCAAGCTGGTTGTGCATATTGGGTGGACATGCTTCCCTGCCATCCCTGATATTCCCTGGAGGTCCTAAAATTATATCTCTTATTCTAAACTCTAAATGCCCCGCTGTGTGTCCAGTGGGAGAGCCCACTAGAGACCATGAGGATTAAGGTAAGTGGTGAGGTAAGTTTTCTGCTGCAAAGAAAAAGTTACATAACACTGCTTTCTCCCTTGCTACATCCTCCAAAAGTAATTTGTAACATTCATATCACAGTACCAGGTTTTATAAAAAAAAAAATGATTAAGTTTTCTAGAAAAGGACCGAAGCTGCCTTAACATTTCAAATGATACAGCATCACACTATTCTAGAGTGGAACATGATCACTTCCCTGGACGCTATAAACACTGTGGACTAAACACTGCATATGTGAAAATACTCATAATTGCTACCACAATTGTCCCTGCTTAGAGTCCACTTAATTTTTCAAACCTCAATCTAATCTCATTTGTGCTGGTTTTGGGAAACATTTATTATTGACTTATGGTCTAAAAATAATTACTTAGTTAACTAAATTACACATAATGTGGCAAAATGGCTTGGTGGTTTGTGCTTAGGTTACACTTCCAGGTTTGGGGGTTTGCAACTTATCTCCAGTCAGTGTGTGGGGAGTTTGCATGCTACCCCTGTGCATTGTGGTTTTTCCCCAGGTATTCTATTGTTTCCAAATTGCCCATAATGTGCTTGTGTTTAGTGTTGGCATCCCATACAGTGTGTCCTTTAGGATAGGCTCCAGCTCTTCTGTAACATTAAAAATCGAGTGTTTTTCTGTCGTTCGTAGAGTCCGGTGAGCACGGATGAAGCGCAGAAGGCTTTCTACACATAGGAGTCAATGACGGTGTTCACACGGGCTTTGGTGACGAGCGTTTGTCCGGCTGCGCGTTTATACCGCGTAAAAAAAACATTGCATGCAGCTTTTTCTTGCCGGTCAAATCCCAACGAACGCAAGGAAACCGCGTCTAGTCCGTTTTCTCCGCATTCATTTTATGCTTCGGAGGACCGGATATATCCCATGATCCTACATGCTATACAGAGGGAAATGTGGGGAAAAAAAGCAAAAATAAAATGGCTAAAAAATAAACTAATTTTCTCATTTCTTCATAAACCACGAAAAATCCTTTAATTCCTTTAATCCGACATTGTGCAGTCAGAGGGTGAACCCAGTAGCGGTGGCGATTTTTTCTCTCCCTACGTCGCCGTATTATTTTTTCCTATTTTTTTATATATTATATAATAATATAAGAATTTAATTAGAATTTTTAAAACAAGAAGATTAATGTCTAATATAGCAAAATGTTCAAAGGAGGCACCACAAATAAAACGACATGGGCTTTCATATCCAGTTCCCGACACACTGCCCCCCACAGGTTAACACACAAACTACAATTTGGGCTGCAGGCTGGCGTTAGACAGAGAAAACGCATGCCAGTGTATAAATCAATCGAGCGGCACTACAAAACGCAACATAAACGTATAGGACGTTCAGAGCTCGTTTGTTTATACAAAAATGTAACGCCTGTGTGATCAAGGCCTAAATGGGATAAGCAGTACAGAAAACAAATATATACCATATACCAACAAGTCTTCTCCTATTGTTCGTGATTTAATTTTGATTTTATTTTTGCATTTAACCTAATCCTCGTTCAAAATTTCACAGTAAGCGTTACAGCGTTTTTCATTCATTCATTCATTCATTTTCTGTACCGCTTTATCCTTATATACAGGGTCGCGGGGACATGGAGCCTATCCCAGGAAACTTAGGGCACAAGGCGGGGTACACCCTGGACAGGGTGCCAGTCCATCGCAGGGCACACACACATACTCACATACACACACTCATTCACACACTACGGGCAATTTGGAATGTCAATTAACCTAACCTACATGTCTTTGGATTGTGGGAGGAAACCGGAGTACCCAGAGGAAACCCACCAAGCACGGGGAGAACATGCAAACTCCATGCACACAGAGACGGGAATCGAGCCTGGCCGGGGAATCGAACCCGGACCCTGGCGGTGCGAGGCGACAGTGCTAACCACTACACCACCGTGCCGCCATGTTACAGCGTTTTTCTCCCTGATAAAAAGTACACAAACCTGCAATGACACTGTATCTAAATACATGTACATCAATATATGGAGTTGGTTAACAATTCAATTAAATTTTATTGTATAGCGCTTTTAACAATTGTCATTGTCTCAAAGCAGCTTTGCACAATCAAAAGAATTATTTAAATTCTTCCAGCTTCCACAGCTTCCTCTCTCCCAGGATCCACAAGATTTTGGAGTGTTTCTGTGGGAATTCATGCCTATTTGTTCTGTAGAGCATTAATGAGGTCAGACTGATGTTGTATGAAAATTCCCTGTTTCAGTTCATCCCAAAAGTGCTCAAAATTTCAAATTTCAAATTCAAATTTTATTAGTCACATACACAGTCATACACAGTATAATATGCAGTGAAATGCTTATACGACCGCCAGTGACCTAAAAAAAAGAAAATAAAAGCTTGTACGTAAAATAAATAATCAATAAAAAGGAAATACTAAAGAAATAATTTTAACTAGTAAAATTAACTGTACAATAAGGGCATAATAAAATATTGCAAAAATATAGAAATATAGGGTAGAGTATACAGTGGTGTGAAAAACTATTTGCCCTCTTCCTGATTTCTTATTCTTTTGCATGTTTGTCACACTTAAATGTTTCTGCTCATCAAAAACCGTTAACTATTAGTCAAAGATAACATAATTGAACACAAAATGCAGTTTTTAAATGAAGGTTTACGTTATTAAGGGAGAAAAAAACTCCAAATCTACATGGCCCTGTGTGAAAAAGTGATTGCCCCCCTTGTTAAAAAGTAACTTAACTGTGGTTTATCACACCTGAGTTCAATTTCTGTAGTCACCCCCAGGCCTGATTACTGCCACACCTGTTTCAATCAAGAAATCACTTAAATAGGAGCTACCTGACACAGAGAAGTAGACCAAAAGCACCTCAAAAGCTAGACATCATGCCAAGATCCAAAGAAATTCAGGAGCAAATGAGAACAAAAGTAATTGAGATCTATCAGTCTGGTAAAGGTTATAAAGCCATTTCTAAAGCTTTGGGACTCCAGCGAACCACAGTGAGAGCCATTATCCACAAATGGCAAAAACATGGAACAGTGGTGAACCTTCCCAGGAGTGGCCGGCCGACCAAAATTACCCCAAGAGCGCAGAGACAACTCATCCGAGAGGCCACAAAAGACCCCAGGACAACATCTAAAGAACTGCAGGCCTCACTTGCCTCAATTAAGGTCAGTGTTCACGACTCCGCCATAAGAAAGAGACTGGGCAAAAACGGCCTGCATGGCAGATTTCCAAGGCGCAAACCACTTTTAAGCAAAAAGAACATTAAGGCTCGTCTCAATTTTGCTAAAAAACAATGATTGCCAAGACTTTTGGGAAAATACCTTGTGGACCGACGAGACAAAAGTTGAACTTTTTGGAAGGTGCGTGTCCCGTTACATCTGGCGTAAAAGTAACACAGCATTTCAGAAAAAGAACATCATACCAACAGTAAAATATGGTGCTGGTAGTGTGATGGTCTGGGGTTGTTTTGCTGCTTCAGGACCTGGAAGGCTTGCTGTGATAGATGGAACCATGAATTCTACTGTCTACCAAAAAATCCTGAAGGAGAATGTCCGGCCATCTGTTCGTCAACTCAAGCTGAAGCAATCTTGGGTGCTGCAGCAGGACAATGACCCAAAACACACCAGCAAACCCACCTCTGAATGGCTGAAGAAAAACAAAATGAAGACTTTGGAGTGGCCTAGTCAAAGTCCTGACATGAATCCTATTGAGATGTTGTGGCATGACCTTAAAAAGGCGGTTCATGCTAGAAAACCCTCAAATAAAGCTGAATTACAACAATTCTGCAAAGATGAGTGGGACAAAATTCCTCCAGAGCGCTGTAAAAGACTCGTTGCAAGTTATCGCAAACGCTTGATTGCAGTTATTGCTGCTAAGGGTGGCCCAACCAGTTATTAGGTTCAGGGGGCAATTACTTTTTCACACAGGGCCATGTAGGTTTAGATTTTTTTCTCCCTAAATAATAAAACCCCTCATTTAAAAACTGCATTTTGTGTTTACTTGTGTTATCTTTGACTAATAGTTAAATGTGTTTGGTGATCAGAAACATTTTGTGTGACAAACATGCAAAAGAATAAGAAATCAGGAGAGGGGCAAATAGTTTTTCACACCACTGTATATGTATATAGAATTAAATCAGTGGTTGTGCAAATATGCATGAAAGGTGACATGTGCAATTGTCCAGATGTATGAGTATTTAGTGCAAGTGTGTATGAATGTGTCCATGATTGTCCAGTCAATGTTGTGAGCTTAAAAGATGTTATTAGTCCTGTGTGGAGGTGTGATTGAGAGACCTTATCGCCTGCGGGAAGAAGCTCCTCCTCAGCCTCTCTGTGTTGGCCTTTAGGGAGCGGAATCGCTTCCCAGACCGCAACAAAGAGAACAGTCCATTACTGGGGTGACTGAGGTCCTTCATGATCTTCCTGGCCTTAGTCCAGCACCGCTTGGTGTAGATTGAGTGCAGGTCAGGGGGCTTGGTGCGGATGATGCGCTCAGCTGAACGCACCACCCTCTGTAGAGCTCGTCTGTCCTGCATGGTGCTGTTCCCGAACCAGGTCGTGATGTTTCCCGTCAGGATGCTCTCTATGGTGCAGGAGTAGAAGTTCCTGAGCACCTTGGAGGGCAGTCTAAAGTCTCTCAAGCGTCTGAGGTGGTAGAGACGCTGCCGGGCTTTTTTCACCACGGTGTTGATGTGACAGGACCATGACAGGTCCTGCGTGATGTGAACACCGAGGTATCTGAAGCTGTCCACTCTCTCCACTGGGCTCCTGTTGATGACGGGGGTCTGGTAGTTCCTCTCCTGCTTTGTACTAAAGTCCACTATCAGCTCCTTTGTCTTACTGACGTTCAGGAGGAGATTGTTCCTCTGGCACCAGTTCTCCAGATTTCCAATCTCCTCTAGGTAGTCCGACTCATCATTGTTGGTGATCAGTCCGACCACGACGGTGTCGTCAGCAAACTTGATGATGGAGGTGGAGTTGGTAGTGGCCACGCAGTCGTGGGTGTACAAAGAGTACAGCAGGGGGCTCAGAACACAACCCTGGGGGGCTCCAGTGCTGAGAGTGAGTGTGGCTGAGACATGTCCGCCCATCCTTACTGCCTGTGGTCTGCCAGTCAGAAAATTGGAGATCCACTGACATATAGATGAGCTCAGTCCCAGGTGCTCCAGCTTGGTGGTGAGTGTGGAGGGAATTATGGTATTAAAAGCAGAGCTGTAGTCGATGAAGAGCATTTTAACATAATTCCCTTTCCTAGTGTCCAGGTGAGTGAGTGATGTGTGGAGGAGATGAGAGATTGCATCGTCTGTGGAGCGGTTCTGACGGTATGCAAACTGTAGTGGGTCCAGTGTGTCGGGTAGTGAAGAAATGATGACGTCTCTGATAAGGCGTTCAAAGCACTTCATCACTACTGAGGTGAGGGCTACAGGGCGATAGTCATTGAGGGAAGCAGGATGTGGTTTCTTCGGGACGGGAACAATGATGGACTCTTTGAAGCATGTGGGGATCACCAACTGAGATAAAGAGATGTTGAATATCTCAGTGAACACAGGTGCTAGCTGGTCTGCGCAGGCTCTGAGAATATGACCTGAGATGCCGTCTGGTCCTGCTGCTTTCCTGGTGTTCACTCTCTTGAAGGCTCTCCTCACGTCGTGCTCGGAGATGATGAGCACGTTCCCGGTGCTGGCAGTGTCTTCCTGTCTGCAGCCGTTCCTGTGCGTTAGCGCCGCTAGCATTAGCGCCGTTAGCATTAGCGCCGTTAGCAAAAGGGTTGAGTCTGGGTGCTGTGCGGGCCGGTCAAGATCTTACACATCAAACTAATTAAACCATGTCTTTATAGTCCTTTACAGTCATGAATAGATAAGGGTCTTCCACAAACTGTTGCCACAAAGTTGTAAGCATAGCATTGTTCAAGACGAGGAACAATGGGGATAAGGGGCCCTGATTGAAAC
The DNA here is from genome assembly GCA_030522415.1 of Channallabes apus. Classification (NCBI taxonomy): domain Eukaryota; kingdom Metazoa; phylum Chordata; class Actinopteri; order Siluriformes; family Clariidae; genus Channallabes; species Channallabes apus. The sequence continues at coordinate 8,194,177 of CM060114.1, forward strand.
CCCTCAAAATTTAATTATTAACAAGTTTCACCAAATACTTTTGTGCATATTGTGTACCTCTTCTTATTCAGATCATAAGTGTGTTTTTAATTCAAGGACAGAAAGTAAATTGCATTAATTGACCAGATGTTTAAGTATAAAACTATGGTGAGGGTAAGAAAGCAGCAGTATGATTTGAGTATGAAAGGATATGAGTTGTCCTGTGTTGGCCTTTAAGGAGCTTTCCTGACTGCAAGAGTCCAGAGAACAGTCCATGGTTGAGGTCTTTCACTATCTTCCTCGCCTTCATCAGGCACTTAAGTTAAGTTCAGCTTTTATTGTATCAATAAACTCAATCCTTTATTGTTTGCATATCCCAGCTTTGTTAGTAGCCTTGCGTCAGAGTGCAGGCTCAGCCATTATATGGCGCACCGGAAGCGGACAGGGTTAAGGGCCTTGCTCAATGGCCCTTACAACGACAACCTGGCGGAGCTGAGATTAGAACAGCTGCCCTTATGATCACATCAATTCAATTCGATCACATCAATTCAGAGTCTTAACGCAGTGAGGCAGCCACTGGTGATGTATAAAAGAACAAGGATGCCTTTATTATCTGTGATGAATGTTCTACCAGTGATAGGATAGGATAGGGTTAACGTGGAACGCTACAGAGGTGCGTAATGAGATCAAAGTTTCGGAAGGAGAAAGATTTTGGCTTGTAAAACAAACGAAGCTGACACACGAGCGCTTGTAAAGGAACCTTCCTGGCAGCAAGCTCGCTTTTGTTTCTGTGGAGTGTTGCATCTCTTGGCAGAGAGATGCACTGTGTAACTGGCTCAGTGTTAGAACCTGGCTCTGGAGAGACTGCAGCCAAGGCCTTTCTCCAGGCGGAGATTTCCTCCTGGTCCAGGACTAACAGAGGAGCCTGACAGAGGGCCCATTGTGTACTGAGGCCCAGCAGATCCACACATGAAAGGACCGGCACATGTCTTGCTGCAGAAAAAAAGAAAGAAAAAAAAAGCAAGACAAATATCTAATACCTATCTTTTATTCTCAGATCAAGAAAGAAACAGCTGAACTCTCTGAGGGGCGCCTGTCTTTTTGTGTATTTTATTTCCGCAGCAGGTTCTTTATTTGTGTGTGTGTGTGTGTGTGTGTGCGTGTGTGCATATGTGTGCATGTTAAATGTGCTGTAGCGTGGGCTGGGTGCTGCTGCTCCTGTAGATCTGACCAAAACCAATCGCTCCCCTCTGCTCGGTCTCAGTGCCTACCTTCACACACACATTGCAGGTAGAGCACCCGGGGTCTAGGAGTGCATACATACTGTACAAACCCACCCACGCACACACACGCACACACACACACACACACACACGTGCAAACACAGTCGTGCATACACACTCACACATCACTGTACACGACAACATACAAACACACACACCTATACACACACCCATACCCCTTCTCGCAGCCGGCGTGAGAGAGAGAGACCCTTTACTTTGGGCAGGCCCACCAGCCCGGTGCATGTCCGAGCTGAAGCACAGGACCATCTGGAAAAGCGGGAGACAAAGGTAAGCGTTTTATTCAACTTTATCTATAAAATAAAGTTCATCTTTGATTTAGTATAATGCACATCCTGTGGTTCTAATACATGGACGAATTAAATTTCAATTTTACTTTGTAGCTTTTGTTTCTGATGCTCTTTTCCGATGATTATACTGTTTTATATATCAGAATTTTGATTGTATGCAATTTGCCTATGGGATAAGTCATTCTAATGATTAAATGTTAAAGTATGACTCATTAAGAAGTAACACATGGGTCATGAAATGTGAAACTGATACACTGGTTTGCTGAATACGTGCAAAATTTAAGGAATATTATGAATTCGTTAATACCTAATAGAACATTTTCATTATTATTATTATTATTATTATTATTATTATTATTATTATTATTATTGTTGTTGTTGTTGTTGTGGTGTTATTATATTATGCATAATATCTGTATTTAAATCTATTGATGATGGAGCACGTATGTTTGTTGAGGAAATTGTAAACTTAATCAATACCTTGAGCTCAAACTCAGAGCCAAGGAAAACACATATACACATATACAGTCTATGTACACTACACAGGCTTCTGCAAGTGTATAAAAGGCCAGCTGTGTGTGAAGCACAGTCCCTCTTTCAGTGTGTCCCTGCTGAGTTTGATGCTGTCAGAAACAAGACACAAAAAAAGCCTCACTCTCCGTGCAAAAGCGCACACCAGACGATCCTGAACCTTCTGCCACGTCCTTAATGAATCACTTCTATAAAAATAAAAAATATATATAAAAAAAATAATAAAAAGATCATCCTTTCCAGTGTGTGCCACTGTGTGTGCACAAACCAAACAGATTAATATATAATCACAATTCCAGAAAGTGTAAAAATAGCAAGTCGAGACGGGTGACATGTCTGAAAGATCTGTATGTGTATCTGTTAGAGCGTTACACTCATGAGTCAATGAGTCCACGGGATTTTTTTCCCCCTCGTCTCAGCTCTCAGCTGCCATCCTGTCCACAACCCCTCGTGGAATTTCGAGTATGAGTGCGGAGACAAATTGGGATATATGCTTATAAAGAAGCTCTGTCAAAGCTTTTTTACTCTCTCTCTCTCTCTAACACACACACTCACTCACACACACACACACACATCCCCCTTTTACCAAGCCTTCTCCATCTCACCTTGAGGACCAGAACTTCATCCACATCCACAGCGGCTCTTTCTGTGCTCACGGCTCTCCTCCCTCACCTCTTCCTGATCCTTTCTCCAGTCTGCTGTCAGTCTCTCTGACTCTCAAACCCAGACCTTATCCAATTTACTGCGTAATGCATCATATTACAAACTAACTAAAAGTCTACATAGTCCAACTTATTCCATTTCTCTCTTTTATTCATTTTTTGTCTTGTTGTGCTTTAAACTGATAAAGTGTCAGTGTGTTACTGATATAACAGAGGAATACTCTACAATAGCACGCACTAATTAACACCACAGTGCTGCCGAATTCTGGAATATGATTGGTTAAGGTGAAGTTAAGGTGAAAAGTGTTGCTTAATTTTCTTCAACAAGTCACAAGCTTATATTCATACATTATTGTTACTATAGTAACAAGTTACATATATTATTGTATGACTATTTCTTTTAACAGCAAATATAATCGACAGTAGTGGTTCAGATTTTTTTTATTATTATTGTTATGGCTATATTATGGAAAATTGTGTAATATGATCCTATCTGAAAATTTATACTTTTTCTTTACCACCAATGCCATGTTTTGGCCGAATATAATCATAGACACTAGAAAGGAGTCTAAGCTCTTTGTAACACTCAAATCTATTAATATTAAAAAATGACAACAGAACTAATTTCCAGAAAATTGCTCTTATGCCTACACCACAAACACACACACAAAAAGCTTTGATCAGGTAAAATAACTACATTGTGACTTTAAAAGTGATATTGTATTATTACACTAACAGCTTAGTTCCTGTAGTGAAGTTCTGAGCTTTAGAAATCAGACTCTCTGATAATGAGCACAGAGAAACACCTGGCCCAAAGCCAAATAAGACAGTATAAGACAGTATTGGAAGCATTAATTAATGAATTAATTAATAAGTTCAATACAGGGTGTCCCAATAATCAATTTCTGGTCCAGCCATGAGAATTTAATATATTCTTCTTTTGTCAAAGGCAAATTATTACATGGACGAAGTTTTAAAATTTTTATAAAAAAAATGCTTTAACATAAGTTTTTTTTTTTTAAATGCTTAATTTCCAAAATCTTTCTAAAATTTAACTATATGTAAATGCTAAACGCTAAGGATTTTATAAATTTTTTATGTTATACATATAATATAGGAAATGTGTGCCAAGAAGCTATTTCTGAAGTTTATGCAACACGGAAGTGACCAATCTCCTTTTGGAGAGATTTTATATACTCATATATACTCATGATGAAAATAACCCAAAAGTTAATAAATTTTTCACCATTTTACTGTTCAAATGATAATAATGTAAAAGGCAAAATAATTGTCAAATTGTAAATAGTAATTTAATAGTAAAATTGCTGTAAGCTTCTAGAAGCATGTGACCTGTAAAAATTCTTGCTTAAATTAAACAACTTTAAAATAAAAATTAAGGATTTTTTCCTTAAAAAAAAAAATCTGTAGTGTCTGTAACCATGTCAAATTCATGTTGTCATCTCCCAACAATTTAGCATTTTAGAATAATACACTTTTTCAGTTTCTTCTGAATGACAATTAAGATCATTGAAAGATTAGAATTTTAAAAAGACACTACAAATATACAAATATAATCAAAAACAAAGCATGAATCGGGAGATAAGTATTATGAAAAATTGTGTTATATGATCCTATCTGAAAATTACATTTTTCACCTAGCTGGGACACTTTTTAGCACCAAAAAAGGACTGATTACATATAAGCACCCTATATGGCACATATTTCAAATCCATATATGTTCACATATTGCATTTACATATGGGATCCTGCTTCACACTACGCCATCACTGTTTTTTTCCCCCAATAACGGCAGATCCTTTCATGTTTTATTCTCATATGCACTGTATATATTAAAATGTAGTATTACCAGCAATGAGAATATGATGAACAATAAAAATTGGCAAAATTATAAATGTTTAGTTTAAAAAAAAAAAGTCCATGATTTTGAACTGAGCTGATCACCAATGATTCATGTTACTGTAAATGACTCGGTAATTACAGTGAAACTAATAAGAAAGGTATGTAGGCATGCATCCAGGACTTTTAATGAGTTAAAATGACCAAACAAAGCAGCCCTAGCCTGGGTGTCTGGCACTGCCGCTCGTGTCCTTGGCTGACTTTCGGTAAGACTCAGGTCACTAAGTGCTCTAGGATATGTTCAATAATTAGTGCATGTGCCGTAGCGGAAACAGCATTATATGTAACTAGAGTTCACAGAAGTTGCACCAGTTATAACCTCACACTAAAAAACCAACCAAAAAAAATTGACACAAGAAAAGTTTGTACGGTTTTCTTCATTCTGATATATCCTTCCCACAGGTGGATGATGATGATGATGATGATGCCAGGTAGGTTAGTTTTGGGACTCCTGGTCCTAAATATGGTTCTGGCTTCTCCCGCAAGATACACCCGTCAAGTGGAACCGGACAACTACGACGAGGACCTCGATAACGTAGACGTCGAATATTATGAGGAGATGACCACGGATGAACCTGAGGTGGGAATGGATAGTTGCTATGGGTAGCTATGGGTAGGTGAGGAAGTAAATGTGCTATGGGTTGTGATAAAAAAAAAAAAAAAGAATCATTTTCTTTTTCATTTAATGAATTTATTGTTCAGAAGCATTAGATACTTGGATTTGTCTTCAGGTACTATTATATAGATCTGTACATGTTTTTCATGTGTAATCCTAGAATAAATTTGGTAACAGTAATATTAAATACAGTTGCAAAAACAAGAAAAGAATACGAACCCTTTGGGATTACATGGAGTTTTGCATGAATTGGTCATAAAATGTGCTCTGAACTTCATCTAAGTCACAACAATAGAAAAACAGAGTCTGCTTAAAATAATACTACACAAACATTATATGTTTTCATGTTTTTATTGGACATAACATTGGGAAAAGTATGTGAACCCCTAGCCTAATGACTTCTCCAAGAGCTAATTGGAGCCAGGAGTGAGCCAACCTTGAGTCCAATCAGTGTGATGATATTGGATGTGTTGCTGAAAGCTGTCCTGCCCTTTAAAAACATACACCAAGAAGCACTACCTGATGTGAACCATGCCTCACAGAAAAGAGCTCTCAGAAGACCTACGATCAAGAATTGTTGACTTGCATGAAGCTGAAAAGTTTTACAAAAGTATCTCCAAAAGCCTTGATGTTCATCTGTGGACACACATGAACAGACTGTCTCCAAATGGAGAAAGTTCAGCAAGGTTGCTACTCTCCCTAGGCGTGGTCGTCCTGTAAAGATGACTGCAAGAGCACAGCGCAGAATGCTTAATGAGGTAAAGAAGAATGCTAGAGTGTCAGATAAAGACTTACAGAAATCTCTGGCACATGCTAACATTTTTGTTGATACATCTACAATAAGGAAAACATTCAACAAGAATGGACTACATGGGAGGACACCACGGAGGAAGCCATTGTCATTGATGTAATAAATTTTTCCAGAATTTTCAAGACATTTTGCAGGAAAACGCAAGACCATCTGTCCGCCGATTTAAGCTCCACAGAGATGGGTGATGCAAGAGGACAATGACCCAAAGCATACAAGTCATTCACCAAAAGTATGGCATCAACAGAACAAAATACGCCTTCTGGAGTGGCCCAGTCAGAGTCCTGACCTCAACCCGATTGAAATGCTGTGGCATGATCTTAAGAGAGCGATTCACACCAGACATCCCAAGAATATTGATATACTGAAAGAGGAAGTGAAGAGGAGTGGTTCAATTGGTTGAGGTTATTGCTGCCAAAGGAGGGTCAACCAGTTATTAAGTCCAAAGGTTCACATACTTTTTCCACCCTGCACTGTGAATGTTTACATGTTATGTTCAAGAAAAACATGAAAATATATAATGTTTGTGCAGTAGTATTAAAAAAAAAAATTGCACATTTTATGGCCAATTCACGCAAAACTCCATGTAATCCCTAAGAGTTGACGCACTTTTTCTTGCAACTATATTCTCTAAACCTAAGTCTTGTATTCTCTTATTTATTTACTTACTTACTTATTCATGACTCTAGCATGTAGCAGCTGATTTAATGTGTTTGTGTATCACTGGAGACCTTTCCCTGAAACGTGGGGAATTTAAAGTATTTATAGTCTACCCAAATTTCTGTTGGCTCACTTCATGTTCTTTTGGCACAGTGGTATGGAAAGCATGATATATCCATCTGTTTGGTCTTTCTTGCAATGCCTTAGTTTAGATGCATACAAATTCTTTGAATGATACCAATCCAAGTGTGATAAATAATGTTTGACAACTGTCAGTGCAAGTACTGTATTTATGCATGGAGACGTCTCAAACATGTTCCTGACCTGGCAGATAGTCCAAGCAGTAAGCCAAAATGATATCACAGGATCAAGTCTTTCATAAAGATAGGAAGTTTAAGTTATTTAGTTAAGGGTGCTTAAGATGTATGAAGTTCATTTGTTGAAAACAATATCAACCACAGCATTTATTCCAAATGATACACATTTGTAATTAGCTTATGCTTATATCTTTGCAAATGTTTTTCAATCCTGGACCCACCCTTGCCATACACATTTCAGTGTTTTCCAAGCTCCAACCAAGGACAAATGAAGTTTGGTTCTGACAAATCAAGTGCCAAAACATGCACTTTCTCAAATGACCACCGGTTCAAAAAGGGAGTCAATGGAGGAAAAAAAAAACAGATTTGGTCTCCATAGCCAGATTTACGAATTCATGTCAATAGTACTGGGGTAAATTTCTATAAAACTTGCCAGTTAAAATGATAATTGTCTGCTATGCATCACTTTAGCTAACCAGGATTGGTAGACGAGGTTCAATTAAGCATAAAAATAATGTTAGCATTTACAGTAAATTAACGGTAGCCGTCTTAGAATTTTTGCACAGCTAAAGCTAAGCTAGCTATATTGTGGTAACTGAAAGAAGTAGTATTCCGCACATTTGCCCAGTGATGGATTAACTGGGGCTTTGGGCGGCGCCAGCATGATGTCGTGTGATGTCATGGAGGGTTTGCCTAGTTTTTATACCATCTTTGGTTCTGACACACCCATTTCAGCCAACATTAACCCTGTTAATTGGCTAATTAGTTGATTAAAGTGTGTTGGAAAAAGAAGAGAATACACCAGAGCAGGAGATGCAACATGCTTGTACCTCAACAGGAAGTACCAATATTTATATAGATTTATATTTCAACTTTTATTATAAACTATATTTAAACCTCAGGCTTAGACATGAACAATAAGATTTAAATTTATAAGACAGCAATTTAAATATTTGACATTTACAGTACACTGAAACTGCTGGTAAGATATTGATATATAAGCCAACATTGTATATACGATGATATGACTTAATCTGCTGTATTCAATTTAATTTAATTCTCAATCACTCACTCATCTTCTATACCGCTTTATCCTGTATTCAGGGTCGCGGGGACCTGAAGCCTTTCCCAGGAGGCTTAGGGCACGAGGCAGGGTACACCCTGGGTGCCAATCCATCGCAGGGCACACACACATATACATATACACACCCACACACAGAACGGTCAATTTGGGAACGCCAATTAGCCTAACCTGCATATCTTTGGACTGTGGGAGGAAACCGGAGTGCCCGGAGGAAACCCACCAAGAACGGGGAGAACATGCAAACTCCATGCACACAGAGATGGGAATCGAGCCTGGAGGTGCAAGGCGACAGTGCTAACCACTACACCACTACTGCATGTCACATGTACATTACTGAACAATTCTTTTTTTGCATATCCCATTGCTTATTGGTTGTATTTGCATAACTCTGGGGTCATACTACAGGGTCAGTCATGTTATAGCACCCCTGCAGCAGATAGGGTTAAGAGCCTTGCTCAAGGGCACAACAATGGTAACCTGTTTGAGCTGGGGGGCCCTCTGAGCCACCACTGTGCCAAAAGAAATGGAGCTGTTGTCAGAAGTGAGATTCACGCCCACGCTTCCAGGAGAGGCTGCGACCTGAAGGCAACGCCTTAGATTTCTCAGCCATCCTGACCCGAGTAGTAGTAGATTGCTGGATATATATAATGTGCGAGAGGTGTTGGTGAATGATTGTGTGTACAGTTCACTCAGACAGATGCCTTCTCTTCTGCAAGCTGGCTACACGTTATCCGTTGGTTTTCAAGGATAAGGTGTTCCACTTGCTGAATGTTCACGCAGTGGGCCCTGAGCCACCTCGGCTGGTATCGTCATTCACGGATGTACGGACTTCTTTAAAATGTTTGCACAATTCAAACGCTTTGCTGCGGCTAAGATTCTCATCATCATACTGCGCTTAAATTCTTCTGTGTAAATGTCAATTGCTTTTACGCCTTCATTAATGAGACATTTCATCACAAGTCCCACTTTAACAAAGCTGACTTACTGTTGACAACTAAATAAAGAGAACTTGTACAACATGTCAGAAATGGAACAGGAACCAGTAGGGACATCATATTGTCTTTCTTGGCCTGGTGCTGCTACGCAAAAAGTCTGGCAAAGACATGGTTGAAGCAACATGCAGGAAGAACTTAATAAGGACATAGTTATGGCAGCATTGACCAGTTAACGGTCTAACTAGCACCTCTTCAGTTCTAACTGGTACGTCATTGTGTTGCTTCTTCATCAATGGATTTCTCGTAGAAGACATTTACATTTAGGCATTTGGCAGATGCTCTTATCCAGAGCGACTTACATTTTTTTTTATCTCATTACACATCTGAGCAGTTGGGGGTTAAGGGCCTTGCTCAAGGGCCCAACACTGGCAACTTGGTGGTTGTGGGGTTTGAACCTGGGATCTTCCGAACCGTAGTCCAATGCCTTAATCACTGAGCTACCCCTGGCCTAATGTAGAAGACTGCATTAAGTTCATATTATGTTTCTCTAGTGTTTGCCATGTTTATGGCCTGCATGCAGCAGGTTATCAGAGTGTACATGTCAGAGAATTTCATAGGATCCAATTCCTCACACAATCACTTCATGATGAAAAGCATTGCCTGTGTGGTGACGTTTATATAAACCCACAGGACAGAGTGTCAATATACAGTAGTAATAGATAAGCACCTGCTTTTATCATAGTGATTTCGTAAAATAAACTATAAACTATATTATAAACCATTCTGAGCCCATTCCCTCAACATTTTTTTGATTCTTTATCAGAGTGTGAGAAGGCCCTTAGTTAGATCTTCTAATACTTTATTGTTGACCATGAGCACTGTTGTTAGTCTTTCGGCTGCTCCCATCAAGGGGTTGCCACAGCAGACCATCAATCGGGACAACATCTTCGCACAGGTTTTATGCCGGCTGCCCTTTCTGACGCAACCATTATGCCTGGGCTTGGGACCGGCACTGCATCTAGTGACTGGGAAGAAACAGGGTGTGGCAACCCACCAATGCCGGGGCTCGAACCCTGATCCTCAGAAGCCCAAACCAGCAACCAAGAGCCTTAGCCGCTCCTTAAGTTAACCTACAGGGGTTAAAATCATTTGACTTGTCTCTAATAAATGTACATAGAGATATAAACTGAAGTTAGTCAAATTGCCTAGTTTTATTGCTAGCTTATGGAATTAATAAAAGTGCTATACAAAATAAAAGCAGTAAAAATACCTCCTGTGGACAGCTGTGACTCATACTGACCAGTCGCATTGTTTTGACCGCTGCTCATAAGCAGACACGTGCTCTATGAGCTCACATAAGTGAATTTCTTTCCTTACCCAGCTGCATCTGAGGATTTATATCAACTATACTATATAATCGAGTATGATTTAGCGTCTGTGTATGTGGTGGCTGCAACAAGTTGGTACTCCGGCTTATTTTAGCCCTGAATTTTCCCCCACAGATATGCGTGTTTGCTTTGGGAGTGGGGCTGATGGTCAGGCGGTGGGATAGATTTCCAGCTAGCACAGAGTCAGGCCTTGTTGTTTCTCAAAAACCTTCAGTGTCATTACCCTGAAACTTCAGTTATGCCTATTAAACACTCACTTAACCTTAAGGAAAATAATTTATACAGAGTCTAGTTATGATTTTTCACAGCTCATGCAAATCATGCAGAATGAGCCACAGGGGTTTTAGGTTTTGCCATGGCTTCACAGTTTCCTCAACAAGGAATGCCTGGTTGCTTTGTGCAAATGAAGCACAAAGGATTTTCTGCCTCCATGTATGTCTTGGTTCCACAAGGACCATTCACATGTTGATGATAGAATCTGATTTAGAGCGCGTGTGAGACGAGTACGTTACAGACCATGGTTCTATGGCGCCACATTCTGGTTTGTAGTGTAACTGCAGATATCATAGATGCTCAAAAACTTTCACATCTCTTACATCATATTTCTTATTATATAAATTACTCTGTTAAGCAGCTTTGCAAAAATTACCATTTTTAAAAGTGCTATATTTTTATAAGTATATAATTGAATATAAATATTCTTAATGTATAAAAACAGGATATGTAAGGAAACGTCAGAATTTGCCACAAATAATTTTTATACATTTCATGAAAAATAATAGAAAGTCAGGTAAATGCGCAGTTTAGTATAAAAAAAACTCGTATTTTCCACCCAGCATTATTCAACCTGCTGGTTAACGTTTGACAAGATGTTCAGCCTTTCAGTTCTAATGCTCAGTTGATACATTTAAAAGACACTAACCATAACATGATGGATTTTACCTTTCCTTTCTTTGCAGATAGAGATTAGCACCCTAACCCCAGATGAGGACAGTGAGCCAGTATATGGTGCCTCGCTAGAGGAAGAGGAAGAGGAAGAGGAATTAGACAAAGAATATGAGGACAAAAATGAATTACCCATAAGGCCTTCACTCATCCCATCAGGCTCTGGAGTGCCAGAGGTTTTGATAGGATCACACACCCCAGGAGGTCTGTATTAAACCAACCCGGTACACACACACACACAATACTGTCTTACCCGCACTTACCAATATAAGAAATGCTTAATATCCATTTAACTAGCAGTTTGATTGGTTAAATGTTTACTTCATAATTCTGTAACACTTGCTTTTTTACAATGCATCATCTAAACCATTGATCCCATCATCTCTAACCGTCTAAACTGAATCATTGTCATCATGCAGTTCTAATCAGTCTTTTAACACCTAATCTTGTCTCTAACAAGAGGAAGAGCTGCGTCTGACACCAACTGAAATCCTTCATATCTCAGGAGACTCTTTGGGTTCTGGGGCTTCTGGAGCTTCAGGGATTTCTGGAAATGTTCCTGGTGCTAGAGAATACCCTTCTGGGGAGCATTTGGGTTCCACAGGTTCTGGCGGTTCTGAAGATGTAAGCTTTGGATATATTAGTTCTGAAGGCTCAGTAGACATTGGTTCAGGAGTATCTGGAGACTTTGTTTCAGGAGAATCTGGAGACCTTGTTTCGGGAGTATCTGGTGACTTTATTTCTGAGGTATCAGGTGGCTTTGTTTCTGGGAGCTCTGGATACTTTATTTCTGGAACATCTGGAGACATTATTTCTGTGATCTCTGGGGACTTTGTTTCTGAAGTATCTGGAGACATTGGTTCTGGAATCTTTGGGGACATGTTTTCTGGAGTTTCTGGAGAGTTTGTCTCTGGAGCCTCTGGGGATCTTGCTTCTGAAGTTATTGGGAGCCTTGTTTCTGTAGTTTCTGCAGAGTCTGGCTCTGGAACCTCTGGGGACCTTGTTTCTGGAGATTATTTAGAGTCTGCTTCTGGAGCCTCTGGGGACCTTGTTCCTGGATTTTCTTCAGGGTCTGGCTCTGGAGCCTCTGGGGACCTTGTTCCTGGAGTTTCTTCGGGGTCTGGCTCTGAAGCCTCCGGGGACCTTGTTCCTGGAGTTTCTTCAGGGTCTGGCTCTGAAGCCTCATGGGACCTTGTTTCTGGAGTTTCTTCAGGGTCTGGCTCTGAAGCCTCTGGGGTCCTTGTTCCTGGAGTTTCTTCAGGGTCTGGCTCTGAAGCCTCTGGGGACCTTGTTCTTGGAGTTTCATTAGGGTCTGGCTCTGAAGCCTCAGGGGGCCATGTTTCTGGAGTTTCTTCAGGGTCTGGCTCTGAAGCCTCAGGGGACCATGTTTCTGGAGTTTCTTCAGGGTCTGGAGACTCTGGCTCTGGACCTTCTGGGGTTCCGGATGAAGAAATAATATTAATTCCTGGAGGTCAGTACACTTGGCTGTAGTGGAAACTGCATTCTGTACACCTAAAACCTGTATAGTTCAGAATGTCATGTGTTTCACTATGGGTTCACTGGGTGTCTAGATGGCCGGGTGAACGTTTTCTTTTTCTGATTCACTTCTTCTTAGTTGTTACTACTAAAGATAGTATCATACTGTCAGGCATTTTAAGGGTCTCTAATTGATTTCTTACCACATCGCCTTGTCTTTACAAAGATAAGGAAATCGACATTACGGTTACCAAGGGCCCTGAAGAAACCATTAAAGATGTGGAAGTAGTAACAGAAATATTCTCTGGGGAGCCTGTAACTCCAGGGACTCCTGAGGAAACTGAACTTCCTTGGGAAGGGATAACAATCATCCCTACTACCATAAATGAAGGTTAGTACTTCACCTACCCTGCAGAGATCCTATTGTAAATAATTGCAACTTGATAGCACGAAAGTCTGAAAACAATCTCAGAGCCATATGTAGCCCAACAAGCTTGGATCACTTTGACTATGTAAATAATTTGCACTGTCCTGTTTCTCCGTAATGCTAACAGGTTCAATACACAGCCTATCTAGAAATACTTGATATTTTTCTCTTCTTACAAACCTTTGTGCTTCATTTAACTGGCTGTAATGAGTTAAATGTGTGTTATTTGTGTTCAATTCAAGAGCTTCACTGCTCACTTTATTTCTTTATCAAACCCCATGCTAATCCTTCTTCTAACATCCTAACGTTGTGTGTAACAAGAGGAGGAGCTGCCTCCCACCACCCAGATCTCACTCGAGGAGGGGACAGGGAGTACACCAGGTTCAGGGGTACCCGAGAGCCCTGAACCTGGTGTTGAGGTCGTTGAATTTGATGGACAAGGTTAGTGTCCTATCTGTTTATTGTGCATTTACGATCAACCAACATGAAAATTGTGGACTACAACAACCACATAGAATTGATCAGAGTAAAAGAGTATTTCACTAAGAGATATGAAACCTAAGGTTGGTATACGTTTGTTATAATACAATGTTGTATGTTTACAAGCCACTAATAAGCCTTTCATTCATTAGTATCTTTTTAAAATATAGGAGTACTTTAGGGAGAATTGGTCGACAAATCCTTCCATCACATGCTCACCAGACATTCAGTGTTGTTGATAGTTTGAGGTGTATTGCAATTGCATTCAAAAGAACAAAAAGCTGAACAATCCAAGCTACCTGAGGTCCAAATTGGGAAACACTGCTTTATAGTAATTGTTGCTTTGTTTACCTTTCGTGAAAGCATATTTACTGTATGTGTCTTTCTTCTTTTCTGGGCAATATCTACTAGAATCGACGCACGGTATGCCCACCTGTGTGCTGTGTACCTGCCTGGTGGGATCTGTGTACTGTGATGACGCGAGGTTGCTGAATGTACCGCCTCTTCCCAAAGATACCACTCACTTCTATGCCCGCTTCAACAGGATCACTAAGATCAACAAATCTGACTTCGCTAACATGAGTATGTTTATTCTAGCACTGTGGCCTCATACCTCCAGGTACGAGGTTTCGATTCCCACCTCGGATCTGTGTGTGTGGAGTTTGCTTGTTCTCCCGGTGCTTGGTGGGTTTCTTCCCAGACCTCTGGTTATCGTCCACAGTCCAAAGACAGTTAAGGCTAACTGGGATCTCCAAATGTGTGTGTGTGTGCATGTGTGTGCTAGGATGTATTGGCACCCTGTCCAGGATATGCGGAATAGACAATTAATTAATTCAATATTTTGAAAGATTTACATTGTTGAGGTTATAGTGTGTAATAGCAGTATTCGTAGGATGGTGCTTCGCTTCCTGTTAATATCCCATGAATGCACCTTTATGTACTGTACAGTTTCTTTAGTCTTTATTGACTGCACTCATATCATCACCCACATTCATCCTTTTTGTTATTTTGCCAATTTGAATATAAATATTTCACAGATAATTGTTTATTTATAATTAAAATATCTTCCTAGACATATGATCATTATGGACATAGAGTCAGTACACTGACGAGCCATAAAATTACAACACAACACATTAAGCCCTGTATTTCTGCTTGTATGTTGTTTTGTATAATTTGTGAATTTGCTGCTGGAACAATATACACTCATTCCCTTTGAACTGGGGGAAAAAACGCAAAATTAGGAAATGCAAATATCTTGATTCTGGTTAATTATTAAGTATATAGGATTTCTTATTATAAGATTTAAGCTAACCACATTTTGCTAGTTGTAATAATTTCATTCATTCATTCATTTTCTAGACCGCTTAATCCTGTGTTCAGGGTCGCGGGAGACCTGGAGCCTATCCCAGGAGACTTCGGGCACTAGGCGGGGTACACCCTGGACAGGGTGCCAATCCATCGCAGGGCACACACACATACACACACACACTCACACACCCAATCACACACTACGGGCAATTTAGGAACGCCAATTAACCTAACCTGCATATCTTTGGACTGTGGGAGGAAACCGGAGTACCCGGAGGAAACCCACCAAGCACGGGGAGAACATGCAAACTCCATGCACACAGAGACGGGAATCGAGCCTGGCCGGGGAATCGAACCCAGACCCTGGAGGTGCAAGGCGACAGTGCTGTTGTAATACTTTATTTCATGAAATAAGCAAAATGATGTGCTTATAGAATATGTCAATTCAAAAATAAATAAATAAATAAATAAATAAATATAAAAAAATGCCAATATGTTTTCAGTTGCTAAAATATATATTTTTTGCAGTGTAGTACAGTATTGATAAATCTCTCTCTCTCTCTCTCTCTCTTTATCTCTCTCGATCTATCTAATTGAGAATTAGAAATTCAGTTTAAGTTCTTAATTCCTTGCTTTATACAGATTTATATGAAATATGAAACATGTTCGCCATTAGTTCAATACACTCTTGGATTTATTTGAATTTTGGATATAGACTAATCTAAATGTTGATTTTTATTTATTTATTTATTTTTTGCTCTCCATCACAAAGACAAACTGAAGAGGATTGATCTGACAAGTAACGCCATCTCAAAGATCGAAGACGGCGCGTTCTTCGGCTTGCCCGCATTAGAGGAACTGGTAATACGAGAAAACAGCGTGGCTCAACTTCCAGCCCTGCCAGCCACCATGACTCTTGTCGATGCCAGTCACAACCACCTGGGCAGAACCAGCATCCAGAATGAAGCCTTCAAGGTAAGAAATAAATTATAAATTATAAAAAAGCATTATTCAAGCAGTTGTGGGTGAAGGTGAAAGTAATGCTTACTACAGCTGTTCCTCATGTATTGTTTAATGTATGGTCTATTAGTCTATACATTACTGTTTCTATAGTAACAGCTTAGACAGGGTCTTGTTTATTCCTTATGTAATATAATGTACATATGTATCCGTCTGTAACCAGGACGTTTCTGTGTTGTAGGACATGACGAGACTGCTTTACCTCTACCTGACAGACAACAGCCTCGATCACATCCCTGTTCCTCTGCCTGAGAGTCTGCGCTCTCTGCACCTACAGGTACCGGCACTCCCGCCTCAGTGCTGCCCCCATGTGTTCACTCCATGTGAAACGGTTACATTTCACACCGACACTTACAGTATAAGAAAACGCTTTGTACATTTTCATGCCTTTACAAGCAGACGGAATATAATACACAGTTGATTTAATATTTTATGTTTTATTTCTAATCTTACAAAAAGCTAGAGGCAATTATAGTATGTTACAAACTGTATATTAATATGACATATTATTAGCAATTATAGGGGCTAATTATTTGACTTTAGTTAGAAAATAATCAAAACTACTTTTGATGCAGATGAAGATGTCTTCACAACCCAGTATTGTGATACAGTATATATACATCATTACGTACACCATCCTACTATTGGCTTGGACTCCTTTTGCCTTCAGATCCGGATTAATTCTTTGTGCCATAGATTTAACAAGGAGCTGGAAACATTCCTTATAGATTTGAGTCAATATTGACATGTCACCCAGTTGCTGAACATCCATGATGTGAATCTCCCGTTCCATCACATCCCAAAGAAGATCTATTGGATTGGGATCTGGTGACTGTGGAGGCCATTTTGGTGCAGAGAACTCATGTTCAAGATGATTTTAGCTTTGTCACATGGTGTGTTATCCTATGGTCTTCAAGGTCATCAACAATACTCAAGTATGACTGTTGCGTTTAACCCATATCCAATTGGTACAAAGTGTGCCAAAAAAATCACCTCCACACCATTACACCATCAGCTTGAACTGCTGATACAAAGCAAGGTGGATCCATGCTTTCATGTCGTTTATGCCAAATTGTGACCCTACTGTACCATCTAAACATTGCAGCAGAAATCTAGACTTATCAGTCCAGGCAAAGTTTTTACCAATCTTCCATTGTGCAGTTTTGGTGAGCCCATGTGAATTGTCAGTTCACATCAGTTTACTGTTCTTTCAGTGGTCTCCTGCTGCTGTAGTCCATCTGCTTCAAGCTTTAATGTGTTGTGTGTTCAGAGATGTTCTTCAGCATACCTGAGTTGTAATGAGATGTTATTTGAGTTACTGTTACCTATCTATCACCTTCGAACCAGTCTGGCGGTTCTCCTCTGACCTCTAGCACCAACAAGGGATTTCTCTCAGTTTCAAACCATTCTCTGTAAACCCTAGAGATGGTTATGTGTGAAAATCTTTAGACCATGCCATTTGGCACCAACAACCATGCCATGTACGAAGTCACTTAAATCACCTTTTTTCCACTTTCTGATTCTCCATTAAAACTTCAGAAGATCGTCTTGACCGTATATCTACATGCCTAAATCCATTGAGTTGCAGCCAAAGGTTTCTCAACTTCCTGTTGGTGATGATGACGACCACCAGCTGGTAACTTCTCTGTGCAACATGAAAATGGCTTTGTTTGACAGCATTGATCAAAAACAACAGTATACATAATGTGAATGTCCAAGGAGCTCAGTGCAGGTCTGAGAAAAGTGTAGGCAGATGTACAGAAGTCAGGAACGTCTCTCAGAATAACTGGAGTCCAAACAACTGTATGTACACGCATGATATTAGGAGGTGTAGTCACTTCACCAAGGTCTGGGAAAAGACCCAAACTGTTCCCCTCACCTGAGAGGAAGTCAGATGGGATGGCCAGGAACAACCCAGGAACCACCAAGACACAGGCCTGCTATGAAGTGTAAGCTGCTTATCTACAGTCAAGTGAGTCTTACATCACCATGGACTTTAAGAAAGAAGCCCCTGCTACAAAATCCACTCCTTTAAGCTCGACTGAAGTTTGCAGAATACTTCTGAAGGAAAGGTTTGACCAGAGGTATGTTTGGAGGAGTGAAGGTAAGACACTCAGCATCCAAAGTGGATAGAGTAATACTACCTTAGAATTCTTAGCAGAGCCTCAAAGTATCAGCTAGACATTTAAACTTGGATGAACGGAGCGTTCTAACCAGACATTGGCCCTAAACACACATCAGAAGAGGTGGAAATTTGTGGACCATGCTTAAAAGTCAAGTCTGTGACAAGGAAGCGACTAATTTATATGAACACCACTAATTCTGGTCAAATACTCAACCAGGAGTCAACCAAATTTTAGGAGTGTTGTATGTATAATTTCAGCAATGTGTTCCGGAAAACGCTATACAACTTAAAACTTGTTTACCAATTTCTTCATGATCGGACTGCCTGTTCCACATCTGAAACACTGGTCTCCCAGGAACTCCTTTAATGATTCAAACATATGGAAATGACTTGGAGTGAGGTCAGGACTGTACGGGGGAAGCGGCAATATCTCCCAGCCGAGTTTCACCCACTAAATTTTCACGGGAACGACGTATTATTAGTATTAGGAAAAAGGTCATTAATGTAAACCTGTGATTTTGTTGTGGAAGTTGTTTTGATGTGAAAAATGTTACAGCAGAACAGGAAGATGAACATTTCTTTCTTGCCCTCAGAACAACAACATCCAGATGATACACGAAGACACGTTCTGCAAACGGAACGACATGAACTACGTCCGGATGGCGCTGGAGGACATTCGCCTGGACGGCAACCCCATCAACCTCAGCAACACTCCACAGGCTTATGTGTGTTTGCCACGTATTCCTGTTGGCGCTCTTATTTAAACACACACACACACACACACTTCTACAGACACACACCAAAACCCCTGACAGTTTCCAACTTTTTTTTAAACTTTGGCTGGAGTAAACACTCATATGAATGGCTGTCTTATACAAGAGGTTTCAGGCACACACACAGACAGAGACACAGACAGAACACACACACACACACACCATGTGCAATAAACACACATTATACATGTATAAATGTTAAATATGACAAATTAACATGATGTGCATGAGCGAATAAATAGTGAAAACCGATCCGGCTTCATTAAATATGAAAAATAAAATCAGGAAAGAAAAAATTAAAGGGGTAAAATAATGAACAAATAGAAGGTGCATATGCAAACAATATGCAAAAAAGAAAAGAATGAATTAATTAACAAATCCTACTTGTTTTTTGACTGACAACACCCAGACAAATGAAATATATTTTGTAAAAAAAAATTATAAATAATAAATAAATATTATGCTGTTATTATTCATAGAATTGTTTTGGAAATATGCTTATCATAAATCAGTCACAAATGGCACTCAGTGAACTTTGAAAGGTAAAATTTATTATCTAACGCAATAAAAGAAGCATCAACATAAACAATTATTCCGTTGTAAAGTCTGTATTGTAATATATAAAAAAAATACATAAATCATAATATTTTCCACATGAACTGCAATATTTGGTTTATAATTAATCAATAGATTTTTTTGTTGTTGTTATTGGGTCGCTTTTGGGCAAGAGGCTTGGAGTTAACCCTTCAGAGATGTTGTATCGTGTGAGGGCGAGAGACGCTGAACCTGGTTCATATGTGCTTTGTATGGAAAATACCACATGATGATGATGATAATAATAATAATGATGATGATGAATAAAGCTTGTTTGGATGACCTCTCCAGAACAGAGGTGGCGTAAAGTTTTTCATTGATAGTCTAACTGAGGAGAACTCTAACTCAGAACCTGAACATGTTCAGTAGGATAGCACAAGGACTAAAAATCAACCTTCAACCAACCATGGCAAAACATACAGGGAAAAGAAATAATTACACTCAGAATATGAAGAAGAAGCCAATTCTTTCATCTTCAAAAAGTGTTCAAAAGTTTTCAATCAGCTTCTCGAACAAATCGAGGAACTTCTGTCTCCTCTGTATGGACGCCAGCTCGATTTCCTCCTCCGCCGCCGCTTTCTCGGGTCCCTCCTGACTCTCGGTCGTGTCCCCTCCGATGCCTCCCATGCCTGCTCTCTGTCTCTCCACCGCTGCTCTGTCCCTCTCCAGCCTCGCTCTCTCTCTGTCCATCTCAGCCCTCTTCTTCTCCAGCTGAGCGCGCTCGTGCTCCACGGAGGCTCTGTCGCGCTCCACCGCTGCTTTCTCCCTCTCCAAAGACGCACGGTCCCGGTCCAGAGCCGCGAGCTCCCTCTCCAGGCCGGCTCTCTCCCTGTCCAGGACCATCTTCTCCCGCTCCAGGACCATCCTCTCGCTCTCTAGAGCGGACCGGTCGCTGTCGATCAGCGCCCTGTCGTGATCGTTGTCGTCTCGGTCGCTGCCCAGATCTCGTCCGGTGTCGCCCGAGAGGCCCGTGTCTTCTCCGTCGACGAGGAGCTCGATGTCGCTGCGGAACGTGTCGCGGCCTCGTCTCCTGGGTCTGTCCGGGCGGTAGTCGCTGTCCTCACCTAGAGACATGGTGGACACCATGGCCTCGCTGTCTCTGAGCCTGCCCTCCATGGCGTCCTCCATCAGAGAGAACCACTGCCAGTTGGTCGGGTTCACCGTGATGCCTGGTGGAGGGTTCTTCATTTCCTGTCAGGGGAAACAACAGCAGCTGGTCTGAGAATTTCACCAACACTACAGATACATTAACACTTGCACTAGGCAAAGCACCTAGCGTCTTTCTTTACCATCTCCGATGTTACACTAATAAGAAAACCTGATACTCTGATCCTGACATCTTATCCTCTTAGTACAGGTTAAGATCAAAAGCAATCCACAAGCCCAGGTGCTTCCACTTTGTCTCTTCAAAAATACGTCACCTGCTAGAGTTAGGACCAGGTACAGCAAATAAGTTGTTGTAACCGTTGTCTAAAACCGTAGTCTACAAGATACAACAAATAAGGTTGTTGTAGCAGTAAGCTACAAGATACAGCAAACAAGTTGTTGTAACCACAGATGATTGACGCAAGAAAACTGTACGAATTGTTGAACCTTTGATGCTGAAAATAAAACAAGAGACAAAGAACTTCATGGACGACTGAGTCGCGAGTAACCGAGTGTAATAAAAAAGATACGCGTCAGAACTTTTGGAATAACTTACGATTAGCCTCAGCAACAAAGGTTCAACAATCCGTACAGTTTTCTTGCGTAAATCCATTGTGGTTACAACAACTTGTTTGCTGTATCTTGCAGCTTACTGTTACGACAACTTATTAGCTGTTCGACACATCCGACTCTAATCCTTTATACGATCAGGTCTTCGAGCTCACCCGGAATGTAATAACGCTGTAATACACATCCTAACGCGTTAATGCATAATACTAGGCTAATCCATAAATGTTAACGTGTAACTGTTTTTAGTTTGAACCTAATGGCTTCCCATAATTGAACCTTGGTCACCCGGCTGTGTGTAATGTAACATGAATAATAAAGATGACAAAGGAAACATCAACATGTGTGCCGATCGGGAGGTCTCGTCATAAAAAGATTCCAGATGAAGTTTAGATAAACTTTATAAAAGTTGTATGCTCGAGTTTGTCATGCATTTCTTTATTTTAGCATTAAACGTTCATAATACGAATAATTCTGAGTATTTGAAAAGTTGAGATTAATCACAGTATATGGCTGATTAATTAGATTTTTTTTTTATTGACTGCCAACACTAATATATATAAATGATATGATTTTAAACGACAGAAAAACATGATGCCTGGTGTTACTGGATATTTAAAGGATGTATTTATGTGGATTAGAATGGTGGTATAAAAATGTTTTATATATATACATACCTTATATTTCTTTTTGAGGTTTTCCCACTTCTTTCTCGCCTGACTGGTCGACATCTTCCTGTGGATCCCCATCTCTTTCAGGATGGCCCTGTAACAAAAAACGCAAACAGACACACAAATAGCTTATAACACGGCTATACCTCTGTTAGTATGCACCAGGGTTAGTGATATGTTTGTGTGGGAGAGAGAGGGGGAGAGAGAGAGAGAGAGAGAGAGAGAGAGAGAGAGGGGAGGAGATGATGGCGTTATAATGACACCGTTATTACCTCCAAGCAATGACAGATGTATTCCTCTTTCCAGTGAAGAGCACATCGTTGGCGGCGCGTAACCTCACAAACTTTACCAGCTCGGCTTCAGACACTTGTGGAAAAACAATGAGCACAGGATTTTAAAATATAATACTGAAAAATACTAATAAAAAGCTGATATATTCTTATGTCTGTACACAGAGCTGTAAGCATGGTAAGGTTGTAATGGTAACCTGCTTCTTTTCCTTTAAAAGAAAAACTGACATTTTATGTAGTCTTGTGTTCAAGTCCGAGGTCAGATGACATCCCTCTTCATAAATAACTCAAACGTACGCTTACATGTGATCACATCACCGTGTGTGAGGAACTTGATTAAATGACCTGCTGTCCTTGAACGGGTTTTATGGTTAATGTTTTAATCAGCCCAAATCACAGAATTAATGATTCCATTTTTTTGAATCCCTTGAAAGATACAAAGATGTTTACGAGGTCAGTGTTTCTCAAAATGTGGGGAAAGCACCTGCAAAACTCACAGTGGGCGGTAAGTGTACTGCAGGAGGGCCTTGAGAAAGCCACTTAATTTTTTTTTTTAAATAGATTTTACACAAAATATTTGATTACATATTTAGAATTAAAAAAAGTAACCAGAAATAGTAAAACACAGCCATGGGATTTAAACTATGTGATATTCTTCATTTATCCTCGTCTTATGTGTTGACCAGAGTTGCATGTGATTAAAGGTCCAAAGAGTTTCATCTCTCAGACTGTTAAAAGTTTGGAAATGCTGGTATTTTTGTGACTTTCTATGATTATTTTTTTATTACCCTAAAGTCAGTTTTTGATTTGTAAGTCAGATATGCATAAACCATGTCAAAGCTAAACCAGTGTATAATAAAACAATATATTTATCATTAAAATAATCCACTTTTAGTGTGTGAATTCTGCTATGTATCAGTATAGTCTAGTCAATATCTCTAATAACACACCTCTATCTGGGGACACTAGAGCTTTTTTAGTGGATGTGCATGTGTTTTGAAACAGCTCATATAGTTGTACATTTTCATGAAGTCGCTATCAGGAACAAAAATTTTAAAGCAAGCTTTCACTACTAATACACATTAACTATACAGATCTGGCAACCCGGGGTTCCATATCTCTATAAACACTCAGTTAGTTTAAAACGAACACTGTCCGTTTACACCATAAACAACTCCTCATTAAAATATTCAGGTATTAAAAAAAATAAAAAATCATGAACTACATTCATGAAGTAAAAATATTTCTCAGTCAGGAAATTGCAACATTAAGATGATTCTGTGTAGGTTTTTACGGCAAGTGTCCAGAGGTGGAATTACATTTACTCGCGTTACTGTAATTGAGTAGCTTTTTTGTGTATTTTTTTTTGTGTGTAAAATCTGTAATTTTACTTCTACTTGAGTACGTTTTGTTTGAAGTATTGTAATTCGCTACATTTTAAATCATATTCACTACTGAGTAAAAAAATAAATGAATGAAAATGCTAAAATAATGATAATATTACGCTCGCGTGTGTACATCATGTCCCGGGTGTGTATCATGTCGCGTGCCGCTCCAGACTCCACTCCAGGTTTTCTGACTGTCCCCACATCTGCATCGACCTGACCTTCCACACGGTTGCTTCCGCCCTGAGAGTGACGCCATCGACTAGCGCGACCATATATAAACCGGAGAGCGACGCGGGAAAGAGGAAAGAGGTTGTGATTTTGGCGTTTTGATATTTGGTTGTGTATTCCGGTTTGGACTTTTTGCCTCCCATTGACTTTGATTATTGCTTTGCCCCTTTGGTTTGGTTGGTCTTGGTATATATTTGTAGATAATTTCACTGTACGTTTGTGCACTCAAAAGTAGTAGGGCGTGGCTGCCATTTATTTTGGGAAGAGGGAATTTATTCACTGTTTTTTGTTTAGGGAGTCCGGGAAGGTACCTGTATTTTTGTTTGTGGGTTTTTATTTTATTTTAATTTTTTTGGCAGGTAATCTAGCTACTAAATCTAAATCACACTTTGTTTATTTTGGGTCCATCCTGAATCTGATCCTCCTCCTCCTGTTGTGTGTGTGTGTGTATATACAAACCTCATTATTTCACCAGTTAATGATTGGATCTAGTTCTTTCTGCCATATACCACCATTTCCATACAGTTTAAAATAGAACCCTGAACCAGTCTTTTGCTGTTTGGCCCTAGACGGGGACGTACAGTAACACCATATTTAAGTGACCACTTTGATTTTCAAGTACAAGAAAGACAACAGCTTTATTATGCAAAAGTGTTCCTTCAGTTAAAAACAACTAGTTTGAGATTTATATCTGCTCATCTTTTTCGAACTACGGTAGAATGCCTCATCCCACCCCCGCTGTTAAAAAATAAATAAAAAAGTAACTCGGTAACTTTTACTCTGAGTCAATTTTTTATGAACTACTTTTAACTTTTACTTGAGTAGATTTTTATAATGGTAACTTTACTTGTACTTAAGTAAAATTTCACTGAAGTAACAGTACTTGTACTTGAGTACAAAATTTTATTACTCTTTCCACCTCTGCAAGTTCATTTATACCGCTTAATCCTGTGTTCAGGGTCGCGGGGGACCTGGAGCCTATCTCAGGAGACTTCGGGCACTAGGCGGGGTACAGGGACAGGGTGCCAATCCATCACAGGGCACACACACATACCCCCTCACACACTACGGGCAATTTAGGAACGCCAATTAGCCTAACCTGCATATCTTTGGACTGTGGGAGGAAACCCACCAAGCACGGGGAGAACATTACATTTAGGCATTTGGCAGACGCTCTTATCCAGAGCGACTTACATTTTTATCTCATTACACATCTGAGCAGTTAAGGGCCTTGCTCAAGGGCCCAACAGTGGCAACTTGGTGGTTGTGGGGTTTGAACCTGGGAATCTTCCGAACCGTAGTTCAATGCCTTAACCACTGAGCTACCCATGGAAAGCTACCCTGGCCCCATGCAAACTCCATGCACACAGAGACGGGAATCGAGCCTGGCCAGGGAATCGAACCCAGACCCTGGAGGTGCAAGGCGACAGTGTCCAACTCAAAGGGAAATATAAACCATAATAACATTTGGTACAGAAAAGGTTATAACAATATAACCTTTTCTGGAAGATTTCTACTTTTTATTTTAGACTTGAAAACAGCTGTATGAATTTACTTTAATCTACTTTAGTCAAAACAAATAAATGAAAGAAATCTGTTTAATTCACTAAAATTAATAAAAATAATAATTTTTAGTATAAAATATAATCATATAATAGCCAGATGCAGTATTAATTTAACTTTTACATTTTTGAAACGAGCTTTAGTCATATTATGTGTTAATATTTTTGTTATAATATTTTACTAATATATATATAGTATATTTTACTATAATGTTATTTTTTTTACCTTTTAATTTCATGTAATTACAGATACTTTCATTATAAATAATAAAAATGTAACAGATTTATAGACACATTTAAATCTATATTATTCAGTCTATTTTTGTAATCTTTACTACAAGACTTGTACTTTGAGATTTTAGGCATGAGGAAAAGTGCTGTATGAAGAAAGATATTAAAAAAAAAAGAAATTAAGGAAATCTGATCATTATTGAACTAGAATTAACTCAATCAATAAATAATAACTCTTAGCTTGTAACCTCATAATATCCAGATGCATAGGTTGAACATGTTTCTTGTGCTTTTTTCACGCTCTAGTATGAATTTAACTTATTTCTTAATCAACTTTTAGTCCTATTTCGTGTTAATATTTTAATAAAATCATGTGAGAGTTTGTTGTGAAGAAGCGCCTCGGTGTTGATGCGCGGGTTTTAATGTAAATAGTTTCAAAATGTAACTAAATGAACTTGTAGTCGTGTACACCCCGTGTGTTCATGGTATTCATTAAGAACCGATGTAATAAATAAGATAATAATAATTAATGTGTGCGAGTGTGTGTGCGTGTGTGTGAGTGAATCAGACTGAGCCGCTACGGTGAGGTGCCATGAAGCTTTAGTGCGCGAGCACTGGAGTCTACTTGCTAGCTAGGCAACATGGCCGCCCTCGAGAGCGCGCGCGCACGCGCGCTCAATAAGAAACAGGAATTAAACATAAACCAGTGGATATCCGTGGACCAAACGGCGATTTCCGGTCTACTCACTCTTATACGTGAAGTCCGGGCTTATCGTGGGATCTTCCGGTGGCGACTGTACCACATAAAACGCGTGATCCATGCCTGTAAAGTTGTGTTTCCTGTCGGCGCGGAGTGCTCTAGTGTCCGACACGAAGGGGACTTCGAACAAAATGGCGGCCGCTCCCTCCCGCCTTTTCACACGCGCGCGCTCGTTTCTCTCTTCCAGCGGCGCCCTGAGGAGAGGCACCGCTTCCGGTTACACAGAATTATGGGTAAAAAGAAAAAAAAATACAGTAGGTGAATAAACTCTTAAGGCGAAATTTCGTATTGAGAAACGCATTTTCCCATAGGAAATGATGTAAATGCAGATAATCTGTTCCAGCCACCCAAAATATTACCAATTTCCCAACAATACATCATATATCATTTTTTGCATATAAAAACAATCAAAATATTTTAATATTAATAAAGACATGTAACATATGAAATAAATAGACATTAAACCTCATTTGACCTTAATTTATGATTCCTCTTGTCTATAATTTATTGTTCATAAATATTAATTATGTCGAATGACAGTGATATGCACTGCTCAGTAACAATGTAGCTTTATTGTTTTATTTAAAGTTAAAACAATCTAAACTTTGTCACTCCGACTACGGACACGATCGGGCAGTAGATGGCGATATATGCAGGTCAAACTCAGACAACAACTGCACCGAAGACGATGAAGTCGCATCTGATTGGCTGAATTGATATGATCGTCACTTCCGCGTGGTTCCAACGTTAACTGCGACGCAACAGATTTAGTTAAACAGAAACGTTGAGAAGACGAACAGACGAGGAGTTCCTTCTGCTTCTGGAGTGTACACTGTGTTCAGTTTGGCGAGTTGATTTCGCACTCCTTAAAAAGTAACTGTTGTTTTTCCCTTTCATTTATACAAGTCGTACTTGTTTTCGTTCTTCAATTAAAACGCGCGCGCGCGTTGATATGTGTATTGACACCATGACGACAGAAGGGAGAAGGTCACGCGAGTGCCGACCGAACTGCTACTGGAGGAGTAGGAAGGCGATGAACACGGGGGCTGCGGGAGAAGCCGATGTTCGGAGATACGCCGGGAAATCGCTGAGGAAGTCGGGACGACGCTCCCGCAGTCTGGCCTGGGAGAAGGAGAAATCGACGCACGCGTTTCCGTCCGGGTCGATGGCTCCGAGAAACACAACGCAGTACTTAATGGAGCGGATCTACAGCGACCTGAACATCACGGCGCAAACGTCTGGACCAACTCCCTACCTACACCCTCTACAATCTCACTACGCTGATGATGAGGACAGCATGGACTTTGAGCACCGGGACTTCGAGAGCGTTTTCTTTCACACTGAGATCGGAACCGACGCCATTTGGGAGGCCGCCATCTTGGAAACTAAGCCGCTGAAGGCGTTTAAAATTAATGTGAGCGATGATACTGTATCTCAGGTTCACCTCACATAGTGTCTTAAAGTTAAAAAGTAAAAAAAAAAATGAGATGTTAAATTGATTCATTTAAAAATTCAAGTGGTCTGATTTTGCTGACTCATTGTGCATATGAACACGGGCTTATCTGTCGGCTCTCCTTGTCTCACAGCGACGCGCATGCGCAGCGGGAGGCTCGTGGCTCTGCGTCACGTGTCGCCGCCCAGAGTGTAAGCTCACGCCGACCACGCCTGCGCAGACACTTGAGTGCACAGGTAAACCTGCTCCACTTAAGGTGTGTGTGTTGTTGTGCTGTAAATGTTGTGTTCTGTGTGTGAGAGAGTTTTGCAGGTCTGCTGCTCCACCGCTGTGAGACTCAGCTGAGCTTTTCTGAGGTCAGAAGGACACAAGGCCGAAAGGCTCCCAATCTTCAGACCCAGGGTAACATTCTCTCCTCCTCCTCATCAGACTCCTGTTCTTCTCTAATGCACTATTTCACTTCACTTTGGAGATGTTTCTAAATAGAAAAATGTAAAATCAATGTTGTGTATATTAACATTGTGTGAAAAAAATATATATGTATATTAAAATTTTGTTAACACTTATTGGGTTGTATTTTGATTCTGTGTTTAGGGAAAAGTCCAGTTGCAATGCTGTCACTTAGTGGGCCACTATATGTGATTAAAACAATGTGTGTGATTTTATTTACTTATTGTATAATAGTGTATCAGTAAAGGCTAATATTTTATAAAGACATCATTAAGAAAATAAAACTTGTACAGGTGTTAGTTTAGATCAAATTGATAAAAAGGTTAGCACTGGTTCTGATAGAAAGGAGCCAGAACAAACAGGTCAACACTGTTATGGTGGCAGAATGGAGGACCTATTCAATATTAGACTGGAGATCATAATGTTACATCTGATCTGTGTGTAATAAACTAATCCAGGGATTTTCAGCTTTCTGAATGTCTTTGGGTTTCCCGACTGTCTCAGTTCCTCCTCAAGGTTTCTTCATCAACTGTGTATCTTTATAGATTTAATTTCATGCAATGAATGTTACACACCTCTTCAGTTCAATGTAGTAGTAATAATTTTTTATTTATATAGCGCCTTTCCAGAGCTCAAGGACACTTGACAATGAATGTAACAAAGAGATAATACGAACAGACATTGAAGTACTCAAGTAGAGAAACATTAGGTCAACAAACGTACAAAAAATTTAAGATAAACTGGTCATACTAAACGAGACCTAGGCAAACATGCAGAGGACAGGTGGATTAAACAAAGGGGTCAGTTTATCGAATCAGAGGTGTAACATTCAGAAAAAATGGGAGTTAAGTAAAGAATATAAATACTGATGTTATTTAACAGAACGGAGTGAGCGAATTCCAAAGTTTACTTCTCTTGTTTCAGATGTTCATCCAAATAAAATGAATGACAAATTAATGGCCTGGAGGCTGTAATTATTGTGAGATAAATAATAATGGCCAAAGTCCACAAAGTGAATTTGAAAGTGAAGGGTGTTGATGAATCTTAAAATTCCTTTTATATAAATTCTGAATGGAGCTATAGTTCATATAGTCAAGGTTTCTGTAGCCTGTCAGTAATTTAAGCAATAGTTTGTCTTAAATTTTTAGGTGCTACCTTAATATTGTTACTCGTTATTTTGAATAATTTGTGCCATTATTTTTGCTTGTAGGCTAAATAAATATATTTGAGTACAAAATGTTACTTTTAATAGTTCAGTAACGATTTGTCAAATTAAGCATAACGCAACATTAAATGCTTCCTAATGTATTTCTTAAATGTTTCAATGCTTGTGTAATTTGTTGATTTTATGCAAAAAGAACATTTTAACAAAGAGAGAAAATGGAGGTTTCAATATTGCACTGTTCAACCGCCCATAAACTCAAGGAGTGGAGGATGTGCTATGCTTGCAAAACGGCAGCATTTTATGGAGAGAATGCAAGCGGTTCAAAGAGTCGAAAAACCCAATGTTGAATTGAATATAAAAATAATATTAAATTACTAAAGGTTTTCTATTTCAATCTGTAACTCTTTTGCCAGTAGGTGGCGCCATTTGCTCATTCTTTTACATATGAGTCAAAATAAGACGTTATGAATTGATACAAGGATGTTTTAACGTGTTATCACGTCATAAAAATTATCTAATTGTGGGCATGATTTCCTTGTAGGATCAACCCCCCCCCCCGGTGACACATTTACATTTAGGCATTTGGCAGACGCTCTTATCCAGAGCGACTTACATTTTTATCTCATTATACATCTGAGCAGTTGAGGGTTAAGGGCCTTGCTCACGGGCCCAACAGTGGCAACTTGTTGGTTGTGCGGTTTGAACCTGGGATCTTCCGAACCGTAGTCCAATGCCTTAACCACTGAGCTACACCTGGTGAGCCGCTTTAATCTTGTCTGTACATGACTAATTTCCCTTCAGGAACACCGTGTTCTTGACCTCACCCTGAGGACGGTTCCTTGATCTCTGCATGATGTGCTTCGTAACAGGTGCAGACTCCAACCCCTAGTCTGGCCACCGTGAGGCACTGTAGTGCTGCGGTCTTTGAGGGCAGCAGGATGTTCTTTCATTTCTTGGTGTCTGAGGACTCACGAGAGCAAGGTGTTGATTAATCCAGTGCCACATTTAGATTATAGCATGCGGCATCTGTCTAAGAGGGGCATGTGGGTTTTAAAGTGAAGCGAGGGGAGGGAGTGTCGACAGCCCAGGACAAACTGCTCCGATTACACACAGCAAGGACGTGCACTTCCTGTGTTTTGCTAACTTGGTTTCTGTGACTTTGATCAGCCTGAATTGGCCTGTCGCTTCCTCCGCGCTATGCACTGAAGCAGAGATAACAGTTTTCTCTCTACCCTCCCCACTACCCATGTTAGAGCTTTGCTATTGCCAGTTAATCGTGCCAGGCGGTACGTTTGTCCCCATGCTCCATCTGCCAAGAATAATAGACAGCTCAGGCTCTTCCGCGATGCTGTCAGTGAGACGGAGGCTGAGGACGAGGCGCTCGATGCTGATTGATGGGTGAGCGTCTGGCCCAAGGCGGCTCTGCCACGCTATTGATTGGTCACCAGGCTGCTCTCAGGAGGAGCTACGCCCTCGCACCATTCATCAAACGAGATTTTCTGCAGCTGGACAGCCAGGTAGTGAGCCGCATTAAAGCAGTTAGCACAGTGGCCTTCAGGGGACTTCATTTTCACTCAGACGTGACATCCTGAGTTTGATAGCGTGAGATTTGCGCGTTCATTTGAATAATTGCACATCACAGCACGGAGCTGCTAAACTCTCAAATCTGTGCTCGTTCTAACACACTATTGTTTCCATGGAAACAACTTACACAGGGATTTATATGGAAAAAGCTTTCCATAACTCTGAGACCAATAATAAATGGATGAAAATGTTATTGAAGAATAAAAAATATATAGTTGCTTAGGTAACATTTATGGAAGGAGGAGTCTCTGGTGTCAGAAGAGTAACCGTCCGAGCTTCTGTAGTTTGTCAACATGGGCCAAATCTTCATCATGTAGATCTTTTTGTGTCCAATTGGCCACCTTTTTAGTTATTTTTTACAAGTTGGGTCCTGTATATACAAATACAAAATGCATTCCCTGTTTTTTGAAATACTGGAACAGAGTTAAGAACCCTTCAACACATTATCAAAACCTGAACCATCAAGTTTGTGGAAAAAACTTGGTCAGAAAACATTCTCTTACTAGAAATCACTTAAACACCTGGTGAAGCATGGTAGAAAATTGCAGAACTATGTTTAATAGTGAAAGTAAGAGCGTTTCCATACATACATAATGTGATGAGAACTTACTGGATTGGGACTAAACAGCTGTGCGTCCATAAGGAAAACCACTTACTGTATATGAGACTTGTCAAAAAAACAAAAAGGCTTGCTAGGGAGTCCAGACTGACCATGTTCCAGAGTGATGGTCGTGTCAGGGTTAGAAACGAAGCGCATGAAGTGATGCACCCATCATGCATAGTGTTCACTGTACAAGCCTCTGGAGACAGTGTTATGACCTGGGGTTGCTTCAGTTGCTCAGGTCTAGACTCATATTCCCAGACTCAGATTGTGATATAGTGGGTCTGGGAGCAAAGCCCAGGCAATGTATGACAAGTAAGAACAGAAGCTAATTTGTTTTAAGAACAGCCAGCATTGTGAATTTAATCAAAAGTATGACATAGCTTTGATCGAAGTGTGTCCTTTGATCGAAGTGTTTTATCATTAATAGATCAAGGTGAGTGTATTTACAGTACACTAGTGCTTTGAAAAAAGTACATGAAAGTGAATCCTGATTGCCTTTAGCTTGAGTCATGTAAGGATGTGAAAATGAATTTTAGATAAAATGATTTCTTATGGGGAAAAAAATCTGTATCTCGGTGATATTAAAATTGGATGTTAGGACACGAGTATGGGTCTGAGCGCCTGCCTAAAGCACAGGAGCTATTAATATACAGTATAATATGGATGTGTTCAAAGACCAGCTGCGTCCCTGGCCGCTCTGACGTCATTGCCGAAATGATTTTGTGCCTCTGATCAAATGTAATAGCAGAAAATCTTAGCCAGATCTTTAACATCTTGTGTTTTTGCTTTGCATGTGATTAAATGAGCGGTGATTGAGCCCTGAAGCCCAGATCCAGTGGATCAAACATGGAAATACCAAAAAGTGCAGGTACTTGAATGACCACTAGGCTTATGGTGACCACTGGCTCCAAAAGTGAGTCAATCTCCATAGAGCCCCCATGTCATAATGTTCAACTTTAATAAAAAAAAAAAAAAAGTTTTGGACTCCATTGATCATACAAGGTCCATCATCTCATGAGACTTAGGGTACACCGTGGATGGGGCAATTTGGAAACACCAGTTAGCCTAATCGGGCAGCACAATGGTGTAGTGGTTAGCACTATCGCCTTGCACCTCCAGGGTCTGGGTTCGATTCCCAGCCAGACTCGATTCCCGTCTCTGTGTGCATGGAGTTTGCATGTTCTCCCCGTACTTGGTTGGTTTCCTCCGGATACTCCGGTTTCCTCCCACAGTCCAAAGACATGCAGGTTAGGTTCCGAAATTGCCCATAGTGTGTGTGCCCTGCGATGGATTGGCACCCTGTCGAGGGTGTACCCTGCCTCGTGCCCTAAGCCTCCTGGGATCCCGGCGACCCTGAATACAGGATAAAGTGGAATAGAAGTGAGTGAGTGAGTGAGTTAGCTTAATCTGCATGTCACAGACCCAAGTCGGAGATCGAACCCGGACTCTGGATGTGCAAGGTGACAGTATTAACCGCTAAGCAACCTTGCCACATTTCATTACGCTCATCAATAAATAAGACATTAAGAAATGTGGGAGTTGACAGAGAATGACGTGTAGGGAATGGATGACTGAGTTCAGTCAAATGCAAGTAACATTAACTGAAGGGCAAAGTGGGCATGTTCTAACCAAGGGCCAGATTCTGACAATTTTTCCATTTATAGAATAACCAGAGTTAAGGTGGAGTCAGTTCCTGCCATTTTGGCGACAACCAGATCTCCCCAGTTGAGTTTCAAAACCACTTTTCAGAAAACCCATGGCTGATGTAACAGAGGATATGTCCATTTCTTATACAGTCTATGGTGCAGACCACATTTAGCTGTTAGTGTTCTTAATAAAAATGAGTTCCTGGAAGACACAACATCGATCGTTCGAATGGGTTGTTACGACGTGTCCAGTGTGCTTTCCAGACAAGCATTTCAATGAAATCATTCCTAAAGTGCATCACTTTATTATGAATCAAACATTCCAAGATAAGAGCACCAAGAGCGGGAGGGGAGGGGGTGTGAGACAGCTGAGCGTACAGATGCCATTAATGCTTTGACCTTCTCCCAGACAGGAAGTGACAGGTCCCTGTGGCATTTGGAGGAGCAGTGGGTGTGTGGACACTGGAGCTGCAGGGGTTGGGGAAAGGTCACTTTGTAAAGTCTTTATGTTTGATGAGCTGTGATAAAAGCAAAACTTTGTTGTTTTGTTTCTTGCTGTACTCGCGTTACATGAATCCATTCACTTGATGTCATGTCATGTCGAATCAATGCTGTAAACCATTCTGGTTTCCATTTGATCAATTATCTTGTGTGTGGGGGAAAAAAATCAATTACATCCGCCATAAAGAGTGAATGTGTATCCAGTGCTTATTACCTGCTGTCCCTGAGGTTGAGCTTTTTTATTTTTTTTTCTGCATCTCAGACGAATGTTGCACAGACTCTGTTTCAAACTCAGTATTTTGCCGTGACCTAATTGAGGCTGGCTAGCTCAGGGATTTTAATGTCACTCAGCACAGGAACTGGGGCACAGACGAAGAGAGCTGTGTGTGTGTGTGTGTATGCATACCCCTGGGAAAATTTCCCCCAACTTCAGCATCGCCTCATTAGTCTAGCCAGTCTTTGGCTGAAGCACTGCCTATGTCACGTTTATTTTTGTCCCCTGTCCTCCAAGGTGCTCCATCAAACTTTTACTTCTTGCCTTCCTCCTGGGACGAGCGGGCAATTCGACTGCCTAGTGGGTCAGCACAATGAGTAGGACATAGGATCAGAGTGGGTTGAGCATCATCTGTGTTTCAAGGAGGCTGGAAGTCAGGTCTGGTTCACCATGCCAGTAAAGTGCCTACTGTTGAATTTTACAATCCAATTGGTCAGCGGGTCTTGATTTAGTTTCCTATAACAGCAGTTCTAACTTATCAGCAAATCACAGGTTTATATACTCATTGGAATTCAACATTTTTGTTAAACATGTTGGAAATCTCTTTGGACACTGGTGGCTCAGGAGTAGTTCTGCCATACAGAATTTCTGTGTCCCACCCAATGCCCCAAACCCAGTCATTGGGTTGCAGGGCACCCTTAGTACTGTTCATAAGATATATGTATAAAATGGTAGAGTTTCATCAAGAAGAGAATTTAGTGGAAAAGATGTTCTAAAGTTAAAATGTGTGGATTGGATGATCAGCTGTGGTACCCGCTAATGGGAGCAGCCAAATCATAATTAGTTGTACATTTTATGCAATCAAAAGCTAAGGAAAATAAACCATGGAGGTGGTGGACAGTTCTGTAAATCACATAAGTTTCTCTTTATATTTCCGCTTATTCCGCTTTGGGATATTAGCTCCATTAACTTTTGGGTTCTGTGGTTAAACCCCAAATAGCATTAAATTGAAGGCCAATGCGCTATGTATGGTGTACAGTCCCTTGTACAATCAGCATACCAAGTAGTGCTCAATTTTATTTTCTTGCTGAAAGAGCTTTTGTGACTGGTTTGGAATGTGGGATTTGGCAGGGAGCTGCTCTATCCTCAGTACTATGGACCGTACAGACCTACTTTCACTCATGCTGCAACTAACAGTTAATGTAATTAATGATAATCGAACACCTGGGACATGGAGAATGATATTTGATATGTATGATATACATATTGTTAAACATCCCAGTGCTGTTACTGTCCATTATCATAAATCTTGAAAGCCGCTGTCTAATTAGATTATTCAGTTGGTGTTATAAGTGTTATATGAGGGCGTTTTCCTGGATGTTTTCCGAGAACACTCGACCCCAAAGTCTGCTTCATCTTGGTCAGAGAGAACACAATCATTCCATGCTCAGGGACCATGCCCGAGTCCACTTGAAAGGTGGTCTCGAGAATGATACAGCATACTCGGGCACGGATCAAGTCATACATGAGAACCGCTGTTTAGATGTGCTGTAATTAGTGCCATCTGTCACCTATGAAATCTCTGTCCAATTTCATCCTGTGACCTACACATCCATAGATTGTAAAGTAGGAAGGCACATGAGAGCATTACTCTTTACATTTTTTCCAAAGTATCAGTAATATAAGGTATAGTCTTCTCTTATTCTCATGTTAAATGGCAGCTTACAAACCAAGCAGGTGCATACTGCCACCTGTGGTATCGGAGAGTGTAAGTACACAAGTGTGCCAGAGAACAGAGAGCAAACATAATGTGAACGCTGGTCAGTGGAAGAGTGAGGGGTGGTGGGGCAATTGTTCCTGGGCATGGTACAAATCAATCGTTCCTAATGCGAAAACACCCTAATTCTCCGTATATTCATGTTTATCATGGTCTAATACCTTGTCTTCAATGGTGGTTTTCTCACTTGGACACCTTCTCCCTACAACCTGATTGGTCAAAATTTGATATCGCTTGGTCAATCTGTTGTACCCTTTTGGGAGCTCTGCTTTTTGGATGATGGAATTGGGATTTGATTAACCTATCCTGCTGAGGTAAACAGCTGTTCCATGGCAACGCTGGTAGGCGATGAAGACAAGTACTTCCCGGCTGCAGTAATAATTTTTTTCCAGACTGAAGTAATAATTTTTTTCATGACCAAAGCTGTAATTAGGCTGAATAACATTGCCGTGAAAACAGCCGGTCAGGAAACTGACTGAAACTATATAATGAAATCAGTTTCAGTGCAAAAACAGAATTTCAGACTCTATAGAGAATGAGGAGGGAAAAAACCAGCAAGTGTTGTAAAAGCATCTTGATGGATAGATGACCCACGTCTTCACAAATCAAAACTGCTAGTGAAAGCAGGCGCATAGGCTACACTCTTTCAGCTCAGGCACTCTTTCAGGCAAGAACTTTTACAAGGTCCATTTCTATAGAAAAGACAGTGTGTAGTGTCTCCGTTTGGCTTTCTGCAACGTAGAAAAGCTGGTAAAAATGTATTTGTCTAGATTGTAATTCATAGTGAGAGGATAGCAAGGAAGATGACATGAATTGAACATGCAGCCCAAATCCTAGCTTTAGCGTTTTATACCGAACCACTATAACCCTCGATAGACAGCGACAAGTGTCATGAATACCACCAGGTTTGTCTTCCTGTCTTTTTTTTCTCCCCTGAGCTGTATTCATCTTACCCACAAGCTGACCCGGCTCCGGTTCCTTTCCTGGAAACCAGAAACACCCCCCCCCCCCACTCTTCCCAGAATAGAGCCATCACGCTCTGAACAGGAGTTTCCATACGACTGAAAGAGAGAGACGGTGACTGTCGAGGAAGGGCTAAAAACAACCAGTTGTTGAGATGCAGACCAAGTCCTTGTGTTGTAACCCTGATCGTGACCACTAGAGCTGAAGATTAGTTTGTGCTCACCAAGATCAGCCTTCCCAGACCTTATAATTAACGATGGGTCGTTTCAGAGTCAGTGGTGCTTGCAGTGAAAGGGAGGTATCAGAGAGATACGTGGATAAGATGTCTTTTCGCCTGACATCCATTATCCGGTGTAATGACAGTATTAGAGTCTTGTGTTTTATAATCTGTGATGTGAAAGGAAAAGAACTAAGAGAGTTTTATGATTGGCTCTGGGGTGACCATGCGTTAATACAGTGTATGAATCATGCAGATGCTTTCAAGCCTAAAGAAACCATCCGCTTAAAAAATGCTGCTCATGGGAGGAAAACGAGCCCTAAAACAAAACAGGAATGATTTGTCTCTCATTGTATGAGGTTGAAGTCTGACTCTCATCCCTTTAGAAAAGTCAAGCTCGTTAACCTCCCTCTAATTTCCTACAAGCCCACGCCGAATGCTTTTTTCGTGATCTCTCCAGTTGATTCAGCTACATATATAAAAAATGTTCTACGATTGAGAATCGCCATTTGGGTTTAAAAAAGTTTGAAATTGCTTTTGTTTTAGATAATGGACCATGTAACTGTAGATGTTGTCGCGATAACAGGTTGGCTACAAAATAATCAGTTGCAATGATTTATTGATGGTTTTTTTTAATGTGTTCATCAGAATTTCTCCAAAAGGTACACTCAATACATAATGCATTATGGGAAAAAGGCGAGCCGGCAGATGCTGTATGACGCCCTGGGCACTGTTCTGCTGGGAAACCTCGGTTGCCGCCATTCATGTGGATGATTTTGACACGCAACACTGCCGCAGACCAAGTACACTCCTTCATAGGTATTCTTTAAAAAGCAGTGACATTTTTCAGCAGGATAATGTGCAAACATTGTTCAGGAATGATTTTAGGGATACAGGGTGTTGACTTGGCCTCCAAATTCCCCAGATCTCAATTCAACCACATATATGTTGGATGTGCTGAGCAAACCAGTCTGATTCATGGACCACCCACCTCACAACAGGATTTAAAGTATCTGCTGCTAACATTTTGGAGCCAGATACCACAACATACCTTCAGAGGTGTGTGTGAGTATAACAGTTACTTCCAAATAACATACTTGAACAGTTGCAAAGTAATTACCCCATTTGTGTGAGATGTATAAATGTTCTTATATAGAAATAAACATGATTACAGCATCATTAAACTAGTGGGGTAATAATGTCAATGCTATACTATAGTCTTCACACTTACCCAATCTCACAATTTCAACTCAATTAAGCAGCCGTGGGAGATTTTGGAGTGGCTCGTTAAACAGCACTTACAGTAACACCACCATCATCACACCACCACCTGAGGAGACATCTTTCAGATGAATATTGTTCATGGCTCCAGTACATTTCCAGATACATGGCGAATTTGTAACAAATAGAAATGAAGTGCTTATCGTGACCTGTGATGACCTGACTAACACCTGACTAACACACTTTATTGTTGTTGTCTTCTCTCGCATGTAATTTGTCCCCCTATCTGTAGAAACACTTTGTCAGGGGATAATTACAGCAGTTTGTCAGCATGTTACCCCATCCGTCAGAATCCATGGTTTAGCAGATACTTTCAAGGTGTGGATCAATCTCAGTACACCAGTGACATATTAATGTGTGTTGAACTGGTATAAATGACTCACTATATCGGACTGAGGAATAGTCCACTAACCAACAAGTACATGATAAATAATAATAGTAAAAATCCAGCCATAAACACCTCTCTGGCCTGAGTAATAAAGACTAAAAGATGATTAATGAATGCTGTGTCTAGGCTGTAGATGTCTCTCTCTCTCTCTCTCTCTCTCTCTCTCACTCTCTCTCTCTCTCTTGGTCATTCTAGAGTGCTTAGTACCCTGTACCCTGTATTTACCCTGTTCTAGCAGCACAAGTCAAGCATTAGTTATGTGAGGCAAATTAATAAAAGGAAAATTTTAAAACAAATGAAATAAAAAAATAAAGCTGTTGAAAATATTGCTTTTCTTTCATCATTTAAAAATAAGGCTACTAAAAATGCCATGTCCAATACTGAGGATCACCTGCATTTCAAGTGTGCCCTGTTGTGGTGTGCTATGCTAAATGAGCTTATCTAAGGAACTACGGAGAAATATGATGCAAAACATTATCTGGTAATACATTTGTGATCGGTTAAATTCTTAGCAGCATTATTACAACCCCAAATCAGAAAAAGTTGGGACAGTATAGAAAAAGCAAATAAAAAAAGAAAAAGAAAGTAGCGATTTCAAAAATTACTTTGACTTGTATTTCACTGCAGACAATACAACAGAATATTATTTAATGTGTTCCTCATGAATTCTTTTCTTTTTTTCAAAATAAACACGTACTGTATCACAATTTTGGTTCTTGCAACACATTTCAAAAAAAGTTGGAACAGTAAAGCATTTAAACACTTTGTAATGTTGCCTTCCTTTCCTCAACACTTAAAAGATGTTTAGGGACTGAAGACACAAAGTGATGAAGTGTTTCAGGTGTAATTTTGTCACGTTCTTCCTGCAAACAAGTCTTAATAGTCTTCGTTGCGCTGATTACTAGCCCTAAATTGCTCCTGTCCCAATCTTTTTTGGAATGTGAAGCAGGTCTGAATGACAGGAAAGGATGTATATTTACAAATGAAATGAATTTGACTAGACAAAACCAAATATTTTGTATTCTTATTGTCTGCAATGAAATACGAGTCAAAGTAAATTTAGAAATCTCTACTGTCCCAACTTTTTCTGATTTGGGGTTGTATTTATTAATATCTCTATTTGTAAGAATTATAGATAAATGTGTGTCTCGATACTAGTTACTAAGGTAGATTATGTCAGCAGATGAACTCTTGCATATTTGTAAAAGTGTGCTTCATTTGTCTGAATACAGGTAGGTACAAAAGTTACGGTCAACAACAGTTTTAAAGTTTTGTTTTCTGCGAAAATATGAAAAATAGAAACTACCCACATTATCCTACGTTAACTGTGAACTCTTATGCTTTTTAAACTCTAAAAATAAGTGCGTGGTGTCATGAATCATGTAAACGCGAAACGTATTCCCATGCATGGAGCATTAAAGCAAACGCCCAAAGAAATTTGACAATATTAACGGAGCACTTCATTTCAGCGAGCACTGAGACACCCGCACTTTCTTCCCTCTCATTAGTCAAGATAAAACACATTGCAAACACGTGCTCATTTTAATAATATCACTTTCTGGTGTTGCTCTGTATTAAACGCGTACGGTGAATACACCAAAACATTGAAGCGTGACGTTTAACGAGTATTTTTTTTTTAACGTTGAATTTATGTGTTGCTAGGAAACGGGTCACTCTTACACATGGTGTATTACACACAGGAAGTGAATCCTGAACAGGGAGGAGTATATATGAGGTCTTTATTAAAGGTAGTATATAGAGAGTATATAGAGTAATTGTAAAGCTGACAGGTTATACAGTTCTTCAGTGTGTGTGTGTGTGTGTTGTTTTGTCACTTCTATGCTTAATTGCGTTTTCAGGAGGTGGAGAGAGGAGAAGAGTAATTGGCTTCTGTCAGTGGAGACTTGTGTATTTTGGCAGCAGCTAAACGAAATGGGAAAGCGATTGATGCTGACAGTGAGCACCATGAACAGAGCATCTCTCTCTCTCTATCTCTCTCTCTCTGTCCTTCCTTATTTTTTCCCCCTCTCTAACACGCCATCTCTCCTTGGGCACAATTGGCAATTCTGACATTTTTTTTACATGCAGAGTAAACAGTTCCCCCGAACATTTGTCAGGGAAAAAACCCTCATCCGCAGGCATTGGTTGGAAGAAAATCAGTTTTATTTCTTGTGTGTAGCCAGATCTTTCCAGAGGAAATATTTAAACACAAAAGACTGAATCTGACTTCAGTAAAGATTAATACTGTGATAAATTATTATCAGCATGTTTTGTGTGGTTTTTTTTTTATTATTAATTTTTTATCATCACTTTTCTACAAGCTTCTGCCGAATCACAATTTCAAGTTATTGGCCATTAGTGGCTCAAAAGATTAAGGCTTAACACTGAGTTATTGATCAGATTGGGGTCATTTCACAGCACCACCAAGCTGCCGTTACTCGACCCTTGAGGAAGGACATTTAACCCTCAGTGTGTTATTTTAATGTTACTGATAAAGACAGATAAAGAGAGACTTTTTTTTTTGTGCGGAGACATTTGTTTAACAGTTTTATAGGGTCAGGATAGTCTCTGAAAATTTCCTGTCTTTTGTCACAGCATCACACAAAACTGTCTGGACAGAATTGAATGGAATTTAGACACTACTTTGGTATTTGCCTGACGTTTAACCTGCAGCATAAATTAAACCAAAATGTGGAGTAAAAGATGAAGTTATGAGCAGTTATGTGTTGGATTTAATAATCTACTTTAAAATAATCTACGAATGCGCTACTGTCTCAATGTAAACAAACACCTGCACCAATAGATATTAATTAGAAAAGCTAAGCTGGATATATTTACTGGGATTAGTTCATATTTTCACTTTGTCTGAAATAGCAGCGCTGACGTGGTTATAAGTGAATTTTAACACGCTGGAGTCGTTTTAAGACGAAACTTCATCTTTATTTGATCTACTTCTTCCATTTCTCATCTGTGATTCTCCCTCCGATTACCGAACAGGGAGTGTATTTGTGTCAGACAGTGAAAGAAGAACAACTTAGTGTAAATAAGGCGTCAGATACTCAACCTTACAGAATGTGATTTAACTATTTTTGAAAAACGGTCAACAACGGGTGACGCCATCGTTGAACGCTAGTCAAAGATAAAGCTGGAACTTTAAGTTAAATCTACAGATATAACAGGAATTAAAAGCTGTTTTGGAGCGTTTAGCACAGCGGAGTGGTGGAAATGATACAGAGCGCTCCATCTCAGACTTGGCCAGGGTTCTTCCCTCCCCATCTGCGTCTCACCTGCAGGTGATTCACTTCAGTGAGTCTCGGGACGAGCCAAACCAGGCTGCCGGCTGCATCCTCCGATACCATTCTAATTAAACGAATGAGAATTACGTGAATGCTGCAGCAGATGTTGCAAAAACAAAAGCCACGTGTCCTCTGTGGCCATGTTCTCCCGTGTTCTCCGCATGCCTTTGTAGGTCAATTTGTGAGCAGGCTTCAGGGACTTAGTTTCCATTTTTCTTTCCAGATAAATAATAAAAGCAATTGAGCAGCGCTGGCAGGAGGATTTATTTTTTTTTGTCTTATTGAAAGACAATTGAAAAAGGAACAGAGAAGAGCAAAACCAGAGTGTGTTGCTAGAGGGATACTGCCTCGTGGTGCGTATTTGTTATCCTTGCAAACATGGTTCTCTGCATGGCCAGAATGAGAACAGAAGGAGCTCTCAGTGAGGGCACTGTGCCGGTGGAGTAAGCGTGTGTGTATGTGTTTCTGAAGCATGCTTTCATCAAGTTGTTTATGTTTGTTTTAAAGGGGATGTGTTATGCGAAATGTTTTTTTTTTTTTTGACATTTTTAGGTATTCCGATGATTCTTCAGTGTGCGTGCACCAAAATATGCCAAAAATCCCATTTTCGTCTTATTTGAAGATTTTTGTATTTGTCAAGATTTGAAGATGCTTTAAACAACAACTTTAAAAAAAAGTTGTTTTTCCTTTTATTGTGACCTCATATAAGACGAGCCCCCTCCCCCCTAGTTGTTGCTCAGCTCTGCAGATCCATGAAGGGGTGTGGCTCAGCTGTAGCTCATTTACATAGACATTAAAATAGGGGGTTCGTAAGAGGAGTGTAACAGCGTGAAATTGTGGGTTATTTTAGCGGGAGCATTAACGCACCCACAGTTTGGCGGAGTGTTGATGTGTAAAGGTAATAATACATCAATATTGGTCCTTTAATTATAATTTCTACTTTTCAGGGATCCTATAATGTTCTTCATTCATTCATTCATTCATTCATTTTCTATACCGCTTAATCCTGTGTTCAGGGTCGCGAGGGACCTGGAGCCTATCCCAGGAGACTTTGGGCACTAGGCGGGGTACACCCTGGACAGGGCACACTCACACACCCAATCACACACTACGGGCAATTTAGGAACGCCAATTAGCCTAATCTGCATATCTTTGGACTGTGGGAGGAAACCGGAGTACCCGGAGGAAACCCACCAAGCACGGGGAGAACATGCAAACTCCATGCACACAGAGACGGGAATCGAGCCTGGCTGGGGAATCGAACCCGGACCCTGGAGGTGCAAGGCGACCGTGCTAACCACTACACCACCGCGCCGCCCCTATAATGTTCTGTATTTGTAAAAATGAAGAAGAATGCGAGACTTAAAGACTTTTCAGATAATGTGAGTGGACAAAAACATTTTACTGTTGAGGAATATTTTTATTACCATTTAAGAGAAGACACCCATTCTTAATTATAAAAAGAAAAAGCCCATATACTGCATATATGTATATGTATATACGGTATACCATGTCTACCTCCATGTTTGTCTTGCTACCATGCTCTGACCAACCTGTCCTTGTCTCTTTCTCACCCCTCATGATGATTTGCTGCAGTCTCTAGCTGCTCCATCACTCACTGCTCTCTCTGCCTAAAAATATAACACCCCCACTGCTGCAGCAGGTAAACGGCAGAACCCAGATGAGGCGTTCACCTCTCGCATTTCCACAGCGGTGCTTCTCACTGCGCACGCGCACCGTCGGCTACGGCTGCAGAGCCTCCTGAGATCCTTTCTCCCTAATCCTACGTCAGAGTCCTTTCTGCTCGTATCCCAGTACGACATCACGCGCTTCCGTCTTTTAACCTTCACACACTTGTTCTCACACCCGAGCACGGTGCTATTTTCAGCTCATCACATTCCACCCTGCCTTCCACCTTGTGCTCTTCTCTGGAGTGATGAGATTGTTTCCTTCTATCCGCAGCAGAGACGCGACACTCATACGGATGTGAGGCCTGTCATTTTTCCCAAGCCTTTAAATGAACCGCATTATAGAACAGTGTGCTTGAATTCTCAATTCTGATTGGTTGAGAGGGTGCTGATGGATTTTTCAGTAATTACTTTTTTGTAGCTTATTATAATATTTTAGCAGTCTGATTCAGGGTTTCAGTTGCTATGAGCTTAGCCTGATGCAATGAGATTTCCATTCTCGACACAATTTAATCCTGGCTTTGGACCGGCACTGCATCCAATAGCAGTAGAATCGAACCCAGGCTTTCCGCACGGGAG
Organism: Channallabes apus; assembly: GCA_030522415.1. Taxonomy (NCBI): domain Eukaryota; kingdom Metazoa; phylum Chordata; class Actinopteri; order Siluriformes; family Clariidae; genus Channallabes; species Channallabes apus. The sequence goes on from CM060114.1 coordinate 8,238,465, forward strand.
GCGAAACACCCACCACTGAGCCAATGTTACAGGGAAATTTTCAATAAATTTTCCAATAACCGCACACCGCAAGAGTTTAAATTACAGCTCGTACAGACTGAAAGGCATTTAACGGAACGAGTCCCGAGGAGCGCTGATTAGTTTGTTAATACATAGTGCTGCATCGCTGTTGAAAGAAGATGGATGGATAAGGTGATATCACTTTCATTTAGTTAATGCTGCACCTGCTTCATCCACACTAATTAGGAGAACCTCAGCCCCCTGATGAGGCTGCAGAATAATTGATCACACTCGGCCTGCTGGAGCACCGTCTCTTCCAACCTGTAAATACAATGGCTTTACATCAGCGATGACCTTCAGGTTACATGCTCTGTGACTGCAGGAGGTGAGGGAAAGCCTGTGTGTGTGAACCAATTAGCCCTAATAACTACATACCTTGGCATTGTCACTTAACACCTCCAAGGTTGGGGGTTCGAGTCTCACCTCCAGTCTCAGTGTTCTGATTTTGCACCTTCTCTCCATGCTTGGTTTCCTGCTATAGTCCAAAGAGTTAAACTGATTTCCAAATTGTCTGTACTGTATGTTTGGGTGAGTGTGTGTGTGTGTGCTTGTGCCCTGCGAAATGTTAGGATTCCATCCATGATGTACTCCGCCTTGTGCTCTGGGAGAGGGTCCAGGACCACTGTGATGGAGAAATATGACATGACATGCCTTTTGTAAGGGTCCAGCTGCATCTCCTTTAAACCATGATGGAAGGAGTCTCTAGTACCAGTGCTTTTGTAACAGTCTGGGAAGCCATGGGAAAGTCCACAGAACTTGTGTGTAAGTAAAAAATGACTGCTATAACATCCTACAACATTTGATATAACTATAAACTGATAAAATCAACATCCTTCAATTCCTTCAATTGGTAAACTGCTATTCTGGCATGACTCCACTTCATCACACCACCTCATCATTGGTTATTTTCCTGTAACAGCACAACATTCAGTGTGTTAATCCCTGCTTTGCGACAGTGTCTAAAGTCAAAGTTGCTATACGGACATAACAAATTGAATAATAAACTGCATTTTAATTATGATCTCATAATTAAACAATCCTAGTGATGAGTATTATAATCCTGTGGGAATGTATCCATGAGAAATTGGATCCTCTCCCACAGAGGAGCTAAAGAAAGAAAGAAAAAACTATGAGCTAGACTTGCTGGAAAATATCTTTCGGAAAATATCACAGCAGGGGTTGAGACCCAGTTGTCTCATGCCTGCACTCAGAGTGGCATATAAAATAAAACCCGCTATAATCAGCAGTGGCTCTTGTGCTGTATAAAGGGGAAAAGGTCAAGAGCTTAAGGTCTCCTCTGTGTAAGTGCAAATTATTCCGACACCACTAAATTCGTTAAGACTATTATTCTTCTGTCGACGGTAAAATTAAATCTGTATAATCGAGCGTATGACGCTTAAATCCACACCTACTCATGAGGCGATGTTTTTTGACGAGTTTCGGCAACGATTAACATTGTGATTGTAGCTGTTTGAGTGAAACAATTCATTATTCCGTATTGTAACACAGTTCTCAAGTCAGAGTCTGCAGATTCAATTTCTGTGAATCTGTCACACACACCCGTTTTGCGGCCGGCACTAGGACCCGGAAGTAGGACGGTCGCAAAACAGGAAGCATAAAAGGAAACAAGATGGCGCTTCACATCACTCGGTCATTGAGTTTGCCCATGTCGGTTCGGATCGCTTTCCTGCCATTTCGTGAGTACTCACTTTCTTGGGTTATCTTTCTGATTCGAGTGTGTGTTTATAGGACGCGGGTTAAATTTGTGTTTTTCCCTTGCTCCACTTCTGTGAGAGTCCTTAGACTAAATCGTGTGGTAATCCTGCCTACTCGCTTGCTTCCGCGTTTGGGTTTACCATCCACGCTACAAAGGGCTAACCGCTAGTCTTCTGGTCATCCCGGTTTGTTTCGTGACAGAATGACAGAGTCCAACGCGGAAAACCCAGCGGATTATGCGCACCTATGCGACGTGGTAGATCGGCACGGCGAGCTAATAAACAAGCTAAACGGAGAGCTCGCTTCTCTTAGCCGGAGCGTCCAAGACATCGCGGCCTTGCGTCGTGAGATGGCGGCGCTTCGGCGAGAGAATGCGGATCTTCGCAAGGCTGTTGCTAGCGCGGCTAACCGGTCTCCCGTTGTGACGGTTGCTACTCCGTCCCCCCCTTCTCCAACCCCTGATGTTTTTTTGGCTTTACCAGATAAATGGGATGGCACGGATGGGAGATGTAGTGTTTTTCTAACTGCTTTAGGTCTCGTGTTTGAGTTTAATTCCATCAAATACTCCACCGATCGATTGCGCATTGCTCTCCTTGTTTCGTTGCTGTCAGGGCAGGCAGCTGAGTGGGCCACGGCAGTTATCCGGTCAGATTCAGATACCACTCACTCATACAATGAGTTCACCCGCCAACTGAAACTAACCTTTGAACATCCTGCGGGTGAGGTAGTGACCGACTCAAAGTTATACCATCTGCGGCAGGGTGGATTGTCCGTGAGTCGCTATACTGCCGATTTCCGTAACCTCGCTATTCAAATCACCTGGGGAGACGCAGCACTCCGGACATCATACTATGAGGGGCTGGCCCCCCGGATCAAAGATGAGCTAGCCGGGAGAAAACTTCCTGCCACACTGGAGGGAGTAATTCAGCTCGCCCTCCGGATTGACCAGCGCCTTCTCTCTCGTCCCAGAACACCCCCGAGAACCCTGTCGCCAGCACCCATCTCCACATACGTGACTCCACGACCAGTGATCACCCACACTCATACCCATCAGGAAAATGTCGGTTCTCCACCCTCTGCCGTGGTTGACACCGGAGCCAGGGAACCCATGCAGCTAGGACGTGCCTCCCTAACCGCAGCTGAGCAAGAACGCCGTTTTAAGGAGGGGCTCTGTGCCTACTGTGGCTCCGCAGCACACCATCGGGCCATTTGTCCTCATCGTCCGGGAAACGCTCAGGCCCGGTGAGACGGGAGAGTTACTCACCGGGTTCCCTCCAACTCTCTAACATCATCACCAACACTTCTCGGCTCACGGTTCAGGCACATCTCTTAGACTTGTAGAAAGTTCCAGTCCTGAACTATCGAATTGTCAAGTCCTCAGAGAAACAGCTGACAACACCAGTCGAGGCCAGAACCATCTTCTAAGTAGATAGAATCATTCCCAGACACCAGACGCATCCCAAAGACACACACGGGGCATCCATGCGACGAGACCTCCAACCAGAAACGGGGCACCAGGATGGATCAGATAGGTCCGGAGGGCAGAGGGAGACTATCGAGGGCTTAACAACATCACCATTAAAAATCGCCACCCTTCGGTGCGCCTACAACTTGCTGCGCATCAGAGAGGGCGATGAGTGGAAGACGGCCTTCATCACCCCCACAGGAAATTACGAAAGCCTGGTCATCCCATTTGGACTTTGCAACGCTCCGGCAGCTTTTCAACACTTCATCAATGACACTTTAAGAGACATGTTAGGACGTTGGCTTTTCGCTTATCTGGACGATATCCTTATATACTCCCGTACAACCGAGGAACATGTTCGTCACGTCAGAGCGGTCCTTAAGAGATTGCTTGCCCACCAGCTGTACTGCAAATTGGAGAAGTGCGCTTTTCACGAGCGCTCCACCACTTTCCTGGGTTTTGTCATCTCGTCCCAGGGTGTGGCCATGGACCTGCAGAAACTTGAAGTTGTGCGTCATTGGCCCCTACCCAAGACCCTCAAGCAACTTCCACGGTTTCTCAGGTTTGCGAACTTCTATCGTCGCTTTATCCGGGGCTACAGTACAGTTGCAGCGCCACTAACTGCTCTGACACGACCATCTACCAACCCTTTACAACTCAACTCTTCTGCTATTTCCGCCTTCCAGGAATTATGCCATCGCTTCACCACTGCACCCATCCTCCTTCATCCTGATACCACGAAACCCTTTGTGGTGGAAGTGGACGCCTCGGATGTGGGCGCCGGGGCTGTCCTATCTCAACAAGGTCCGGACCAGAAACTACACCCATGTTGTTTCTACTCCAAGAAATTTGACTCCACTCAGCAGCGATACGGAGTAGGGGACCGCGAGCTGCTGGCCATAAAGTGGGCCTTGGAGGAGTGGCGTCACTGGCTCCAGGGAGCCATTCATTGTCTGGACAGACCACCAAAACCTAATTACCATCCGCAACCTCAAACAATTAAATCCCAGGCAGGCGCGGTGGGCACTGTTCTTTGAACAGTACGACGCATGCTTCCTGTACTTAGACTAAATCGCGTGGTAATCCTGCCTACTCGCTTGCTTCCGCGTTTGGGTTTACCATCCACGCTACAAAGGGCTAACCGCTATTGTACTAGTCTTCTGGTCATCCCGGTTTGTTTCGTGACAGAATCTGGAATGGACTAAAATCAAAGCACTTTTTTAAATTAATGTTTTATTGTTTCTATAGTAATAATCTAAGGCTAATACTAAGTGGGGGGAAAAAATTCTGATTATCAAAGAAAAAAGATATTAAAGAGATTTTTTTTTTAATGAGATGTTTTTAAGATTTACGGAGGGAGGCTCCAGTGTCAGAGGCAGGTTTTCTGATGATTTAAATTCAAATGCACTAATGTTTACTGTCTAATTTGTCTCAAGCGGCAACATTTTCTACAGGTTTTTTGAAGTATTAAAAAGTATGAAATATATTAGTAAATATTGAAATGCTGTGGTCGGCACATTGATGTATGGTTTACTGTACCACTGTGGCCTCGCACCTTCAGGGTCGGGGGGTCGATTCCTGCCTCGGGTCTGTGTACAAAGACAAGCAGATTAGGTTAATAGTCATTCCCAAATTTGACCATAGTGTGTGTGTGCCCTGCAATGGATTGGCACCAACCTGTCCATGGTGCCCTAAGTCTCCTGGGATAGGCTCCAGGCCCCTCCACTACCCTGTATACAAAAAGTGCGGTATAAAAGATGAAGAATGAACTTCAGTCTTGATGGTTTATATGTTATGTCTTATACAAAACTATCATTCAATTAAATTAAGATTTATCTGTATAGCGCTTTTAACAATGGGCTTTGAACACAAAGCAGCTTTAGAGAAATAAAACTCACAGATATACATTAAACAGCTCCTAACAAGCAAGTCTAAGGTGCGTTCTCTTTGTTGCCTGACTCCTCTCAAGTATACTTCCTTATATCATCTCTCATGAGAGGAGCCAGACTCTAAAGAGAACGTATTTTCAGAATCGTAAAGGTTTTTTCTGCCAATATTCTGCTCCACACTCCAGTCCATTAGGATGTGGTATTGCACTAACCACCCATAATCTCGAAATAAGGGGGGAAAAAGGAGTATTTTGCAGGATATGCCAATTATTTGAATTTACAGCAAAAAAAAATCTAACTTTTATTTATTTTCATTGAACGGTTGTAAGTTTACCTAAATAATTTGTAATGTGCGAATAAATTTTAAATCTAAAACTGACTCAGTGATTCAATTAATCTAATCAACCAACAAAGTAATAATTAATCTGATTTAATCTTACAGCTTTATTTATTATTATTTTTTTAATTTTTTTGGCAATTTTAAAGACAGAAGTTTTTTTTTTGGGGGGGGGGGGGCTTTGCGTTTTCATAGTAAAAAAAAATCTTAGTTTGTTTGTTCTAACTTCCTAAGGGACATAATAGGGTACAGCAATGGTTATATATTTATAGCTGCTATAACATGAGTGATAAAAGTTTGTGATTGTCAAATTTTACTAAAGTAAATATGTAGCCATGGCATACGTGGAATAAAACACTTTGCGTGATGGTAATAAATTGAACCAATAACTCTGAGTCTATGTTGCTGTATCAGTCTTATTTTCCTATTCGTGCATGGCCTTGTGTTATTCCCTACATAACATGGTTACATAATAAGGTTGTCTCAGTCCTGTGGCACCGTATTGATATTTCTGCCACACAGTCAGCACTGAGAAAGCCATCGAGAACCCAGTCACACATCCTCACACACCCTGGGGATTTTCCAGACACTCTGATTAACATCAGCACGGGGAACCGGGGGGGGGGGGAGCAAAGCAATTTAGTGAAACAGTGGTCCAGACACATGCATCACTGGCTCTCCCACTCACAATATTAGCGTTATTACTATGTCACAGCAACGTGCTCTCACGTGAGCACGTTTAATATAATTTTTTTTTTATCTGTGTTTACTCAGCATTGTGAAAGCCAGCTCAGTGGGAAATCAATAGGCGATTCTCTCAGCAGAGCAGAGGCAGACAGCGGTGGTTTAGAGAGAGCGAACGAAACGATGACTCCAGGACTCTTTTACAGCAAGTGCTCCATGGTGGAAGGAAGAAGGGAGGATGGATGGTGAGCTATAGGAAGAATGCCACACCGCCCACACTGGGGTAAAAAAAAATGGAAAGGAAATAGATGCTAATCGATGAGGCTGATAAGCAGTTCTCGGCAAACTATGAACCAACATCCACGCACAGCAGGATCCAGATGATTGAACGCTATCTGGGGTTTCTGATTTATTTATTAGAGTCACAGAGTCATTTAATGAACGGAACAGGAATTGAAAAGCAGTAGGTTCCCCTTCGTCTCTGTTTTCATTCCCCCACTTTACCCGAGTGCAGTCATTTCTTGATTTGATTGAAACTGAGATCATACACTATTGTCTCAGGATTTACAATCGAGTACCCTGATTCATCCTTGAGGTTGTCCTCCTAAATGGAGCGGGTTAAAATTGTGTAAAAGTTCAGAGAGAGACAGAGAACACGTTTAAAATCCATTAAAACTCTTAACGGCACAGATCTGTGCCAGCAATACAGCATAGGTCAACGACGCCCCAAAAAAAACATGCAAATTTGATCTCTACTGAAATATGGGAATGATGTTAAACTTTTAAAATTATTATTATTATTTGGTTATCCAAACAACCTAAAATAACCATGTGATCATGTGTATCTGTGCTATTTACATTTAGGCATTTGGCAGACGCTCTTATCCAGAGCGACTTACATTTTTATCTCATTATACATCTGAGCAGTTGAGGGTTAAGGGCCTTGCTCAAGGGCCCAACAGCGGCAACTTAGTGGTTGTGGGATTTGAACCTGCGATCTTCCGAACCGTAGTCCAATGCCTTAACCACTGAGCTAACCCTGGCCCATATTTCTTTGCCTATGTGACCAATTTTATTTATTTATTGCTTAGTCATGTTTGTATAGTTCAGTGGTTCTCAAAGTGTGGGGCGCGCCCCACTAGTGGGGAATATAGACATGACAGTTGGGGCGCAATGAACGGGAGGTAATTAGTGGAAAATAACAGGAAAGTACCTATTCTAATTCAAGCTTTTCTTTATTGATAATGAAGAGCGTACGCTCAAAACTAAACAATCACACACAAATAAATGGATCATTAATACAAGTAAATTTAAAATAACATCAGTTGTGGGCCGGGAGAAAAAGTGGAACCATAGTGGAACAATAACGGTTTAACGTCGGACAAACTTGAGCAGCGCTGCTCGAATCACAAACCTGCGCGACCCTGACAGAAATGAACCGCGCCGACCATCAAAGTACATTTTACCCCGCTGGGATGTGCACGTACAAACCAGACATGGCAAGGTGGAAACAATATTAAACAGTCCTGACATTTTAAATTGTTTTAAAATAAAAACACAGTGGGTCGCGCAGGTTTGTGATTCGAGCGGCGCTGCGCGATCCACCGGGCTGCGCGAATAAACCAGATCATCACTGCGCTATCCAGATAGTCGCGCTGCGCTGTATTTGCGCAGATATTTGGTTCAACCGGGTGCCACTGTTTCGTCCCACTTTTGATGTGTTTGGCTTCACATACACTTCGACAATGGAAGAAGACGGTGCAGCCGCAGTGAATTTGCTTACATGTGACGAAACCAAGAACGAGGAGATTGTAAAGAAAAAAAGGTGTCTCGTCTGTGTTGTGGAATTGGTTTGGATATAAGAAAAGTGATACGAATGAGATGAACGTGATTTGGAAGGTACGCAAGTGCACTGTTTTAACAAGTGGTGGAAACACGTCAAACCTTTTCTATCATCTGAAATCCAAGCATCCAAACGAATATGGCCAAAGCAAAAAAATGCGGCAAACCCCAGCAATTCACAGTTTAAATAAAATTACATTATGTAAAACAGCTGCGATGGATTGGCACCCTGTCCAGGGTGTACCCCGCCTAGTGCCCGAAGTCTCCTGGGATAGGCTCCAGGTCCCCCGCAACCCTGAACACAGGATTAAGCGGTATAGAAAATGAATGAATGAATGAATATGTAAAACAGTTTCTTTGTGTTTGAATTTTTATTTATGCATTTTCAGATACAAATTGCTATATTGTGATATATCGTTATCGAGGTTGAAAATTGCTTCTACCGTGATGGAAGATTTTGGTTATATCACCCACCCCTAATGAAGCCTATCTTGAGCTTGGATTCATGGTGGGGATGGTGGGGGCAGAAGAGAGACCCATGTGTTTTGTGTCTTAAACCGCTGGCAGCAGACCGCATGAGACACAACAAATTAGGAAGACACTTGGAGACAACACACTCCAGTCACGTTAATAAGCCACTCGACTTTTTTGAAAGAACGCTGGCAGAATACAGACAGCAGGATAATCGCATGGTAACATCTGAATCAGTGGACAGCAAAGCACAAATGGCTTCATTCAAAGTTGCATACAGAATTGGCCAGTGCAAAAAAACTACAAACGATTGCTGAGCAGCTAATAAACATGGGGGGCAATTATGCAAAGATAAGTTACAACGTAAGCCTTTTATCACAATTGCACATTTTATCTGTTTTGAACTTGGTGTTGTTTGATCTTATTGGTTTAGAAATTGATATTTAAATAAACAGTAAACTTGGCCGATTTCGTTATTATTTTGTTGACAAGTGGGGCTTGAAAATTCGCTCACCCCCTTAAGTGGGGAATGACAGAAAAAAGTTTGAGAACCACTGGTATAGTTGGTTAAAATGAACTAAAATTCACTTCATCGTGTTGCCTGTTTTGTGCCAGGGAAAAAAAAAAAAAAGATCTGCACAATCCTGAGCCCTATATTTGTCTATTTAAAAATCCTCCGAGCTTAAATGGCTATGGAAACTAACTCTTTAACCTTTACAGGATGAACTTTAGGAAACATTATTATAATTATATAGACCACAAGACTGTTGGATTCAAACATCATATTAGTCATGAGGTTTATTTTACATTTGAATTGATTACATTTACAAGGGATGTTTAAGTGATGAAATTTCTGGTAAATGAAAGCGGTTGACATTTACAGAAGACTTCACGCACAGTACGCTGATGAGACTCGTAGCCGCAGGAAAACATGTAAACTGTGCAAATGTTTTTAAAAAGGCCGTGTGTTTGTGAATGATGATCCCGGCTGAAGCGGCTCGGAACCCAGTGTAATCGTTCCTGTGAACATTAATGGATAAGTTAAATATCATAAATATCCTTCAGATAATACATTTATTTTATACATCAACTTCCCTTTATGTCATGAACTAGCAATGAACCACGGCTCTCAAGAACAAGGGCTCTTTTTATCTTGTTTAAACCCTGAACAGCATATGGAAAATGATTTAAAATAAATAAAAAAAAACAGTTCCCCCTGACTTTTTCTGCTTGTACACACACATTGGAGACCCATCTGAATGTCTACAAAATGACAAGTGAAATGGGTAGATATGTCCCCTTTAACCGCTTGTTCATGTTTCATATAAGCTGAAGCTGAGAATAAATTAATAAGGTATATAAATTTTTTTTATTAAAATGAGAATATAGTTTTTTAGCATTTATGGAAGAAGTCTCCAGTGCCAGCACTTTGCATTAATCAGTTCCTTCCATTTATTACTATAAATGGCTATCAGAGTAGCCATGCATTGGTTGAACCCTAACGCATTTAATCAAAAAGTACGAGTACAGTCAGGTCAGGAAGATCAATCATCCGTAAGACCTGTGAAAGCCCTTCTTCTAAAACTGTAGTACTTGGAGATGTGCTTCTCATGTAGCATCTCAATAGCACCTAATGGAAAGGCAAATTACAAGTATTTATTTATTCATTCCTCTTCAATAACAGATGATCTTGCTCGTGGGTTACGAAGGATCCAATACATATGCTAAAATCATCAAACAGAAAGTAGGAGAAATTTCCCGTAATGGCAGTGCGTGCACACATTCACACCTGGCCGATTCACCGACCAGCTACCCATTTTTTTTCACCAGAGGACCTGAAGGACACGCACATGGACACTGGGAGAACATATGAAACTTCACACAGACAGTAACTCAAGCTGTGAGGCTGCAACACTACCTGCTGTAACACCATCCCATCCTTTATTATCATTACAATGCTGTTAGAGTCATAGTAGTGGTTTATTTATTTTCACTTCATTTAACTGACCAGCTAATTATTACATTACCTGGTTTGAGTGAGGTGCAGAAATAATAAGGAAATATTTTACGGATTTATCTTTAAGCAAGAAGACCTGGATCATTCAATCATTCGCTTATTTGTAAGTGATAACAGCACTAGCACTTCCACTACTACTGTTACTACTACTACTACTGATGAAGTTAGATTAAAGAATATATTTCATGCACAGGCAGCATGGTGGCGTAGCGGTTAGCACTGACGCCTTGCCCCTCTAGTTTCCGGGTTCAATTCTCGCCTTAGGGTCTGTGTGTGGATGGAGTTTGTATGTTCTCCCCGTGCTTGGTGGGTTTCCTCACAAAGTCCATAGACCCGGAAATTAGGCTGACTGGCGTTTCCAAGTTGCCCATAGTGTGTGAATAAGTGTGTGTACGTGCCCTGTGATGGATTGGCACTTTGTTCAGGGTGTACCCCACAACATGCCGTAAGTCTCCAGGGATAGGATCCAGGCCCTCCATTACCTTGTACACCAGATAAAGAGGTATAGACGACAATACAAGGATTAAAAACGGGATCATATACACTACCGTTCAAAAGTTTTAGAACACTTTCTAACTCCATGATGGTTCCTGATTTTTATTTCTTTCTACATTGTAAAGTTTTGCTGAAGGCGTCCCAAATATGCATTAATCTCCTTTGAACAGTTGATATTGAGATGTTTCTGCTACTTCTGCTCTGTAAAGACTTCATAACGCCTCTAATCTGAGCTGCTGTTAATTGGTCATTTTTCAGGCTGATAACTCTAAATGAACTTCTGGTCTGCAGCAGAGGGAGGTTTTGGTCTCGTCCTCCTGGGACGGCCTTCATGAGAGACAGTTTCATTATGGTGCTGGACGGATTTTGCAAATACACTTGACAATACTGTTCTTGCAGGAACTATTACAGAAAGGCCGACCTCTGTGTCTTACAATAACAACTAACTGGTGTTTTTCTTGTTGTTGCGTAATTACCTAATTCCATATGTGTTATTTTATAGTTTTGAAATCCACAGTATTGTTGTAGAATGTAGAAAATAAATCACTAAAACAAAAACAAAGAAATTTGGAAGTGATCTAAAACTTTTGAATGGTAGTGTATATCACATTTGGAAATAAACTAAATAACAAAAAAACCTTGAAATGCATCTAACTGCCACACATTATCTCATCATGACCAACATATCTGTGACAATGCGTGTTCCTGTGTCTCAGTGTTTTGTGTTGGTCAATAGTGTGTTACAAGACACGTAAAACACACGGATGTGAAAGCCAATTGGTTGAATGAGTGACACTAGGTGGCTCTGTAGGCCAGGCCCACTGTCAGGGCAGATAGTGTGCGTAACTGCTGTCACCTGCCCTGTTCTTACCACACCACAAATGTTTCCTGTATCCTATTGATAGGCCACTGGATTGTGCTGTCTGAATGTCAAACCATCTGTCCTGGCATGTTTCAGTGTTTGTGTGTGTGGTTGTGAATATTTCATGAGTTACAGCTACACCGGCTCAGACCGGGCCAAGGCATGCACGCCCCCCCCCCCCCTACAAACTCATATTCATTTCCATTCATACACTGTCACACAGCCACGCTGTCTTTCATATCACACACAAACTAATTTACATCATGATTAATATTTTCAGAAGGACCAAACAGCATGTCACATAGAAAGATATGTAAAAATAGATATCCCACCCTGCTCAGATTGATTTGATTTTCCTGATTTATAATCCTCTGTATTGGATTTAAACCAATACTCATCAATCATTTAAAACTGTTCTTATAATTATAGTTTCTAAACAGATGATCTAGCTATGAGCTATAAATAAAACGCGGAAACTCAGACACAAGTTTCACACTGTTCATTATCATGTGGTGAACTCCACAATCTTGATAACTACCATGGCAATACCCGGATCCTTCTCCTACGCAGCCATGATGTTGTGATTGATGCAGAATGTGGTCTGGCATTATCTTGTTGAAAAATGCAGGGTCTTCCCTGAAAGAGATGACGTCTGGATGGGAGCAGATGTTGTTCTAGAACCTGAATATATTTTTCTGCATTGATGGTGCCTTTCCAGACATGCAAGCTGCCCATGCCACACGCACTCATGCAACCCCATACCATCAGAGATGCAGGCTTCTGAACTGAGCGTTGATAACAACTTGGGTTGTCCTTGTCCTCTTTGGTCCGGATGACATGGCGTCCCACATTTCCAACAAGAACTTCGAATCGTGACTCGTCTGACCACAGAACAGTCTTCCATTTTGCCACACTCCATTTTAAATGATCCCTGGCCCAATGAAAACGCCTGTGCTTGTGGATCTTGCTTAGAAATGGCTTCTTCTTTGCACTGTAGAGTTTCAGCTGGCAACGGCGGATGGCACGGTGGATTGTGTTCACTGACGGTGGTTTCTGGAAGTATTCCTGAGCCCATTCTGTGATTTCCTTTACAGTAGCATTCCTGTTTGTGGTGCAGTGTCGTTTAAGGGCCCGGAGATCACGGGCATCCAGTATGGTTTTACGCCCTTGACTCTTACGCACAGAGATTGTTCCAGATTCTCTGAATCTTCGGATGATATTATGCACAGTTGATGATGATAACTGCAAAGTCTTTGCAATTTTTCGCTGAGTAACACCTTTCTTATATTGCTCCACTATCTTTCTGCGCAACATTGTGGGAATTGGTGATCCTCTACCCATCTTGGCTTCTGAGAGACACTGCCACTCTGAGAAGCTCTTTTTATACCCAATCATGTTGCCAATTAACCTAATTATTGTTAATTGGTCTTCCAGCTCTTCGTTATGCTCAAATTTACTTTTTCCAGCCTCTTATTGCTACTTGTCCCAACTTTTTTGGGATTTGTTAACACCGTGAAATTTGGAATCAACATATTTTTCCTTTAAAATTATAAATTTTCTCGGATTAAACTTTTGATCTGTCATCTATGTTCTATTCTGAATAAAATATTGACATTTGCCATCTCCACATCATTGTATGCAGTTTTTATTCACAATTTGTTTAGTGTCCCAACTTTTTTGGAATCCGGTTTGTATAATAATACTTCTACTGATAATAATAATAATAATAATAATAATAATAATAATAAAGCAAAGAAAAACATACCAGCATATAGGTATCATTTATACAAATTAAAATTATATTATTCTTATTATACAGTATAATATAGAAATACAAATATCATGGAGGGTATAAACTTTTGCACTTGCTTGTGTATTATTTTTACTACTCCCTGCTACCCAATGCTTATGTTTGTATTTTTAAAAAAATATATTTTTATTTATTATAAATCTATTGTGGGAATACTGTGGCGGGTTTTTTGTTTGTTTGTTTGTTCGCAAAATTATTGATGGTCTACATTTTGTAAATCACTAAAGTACATATTGTCTTAATTGCTGCAAGTTTAGCAAGCTGATGATAAATCTGCTGTATACTGATACTGAATATTTTTATATTATAATTCATTAATTTACTTCTTTATTATTTAACCTTTTTTGATTTTATGTGTAAGTTCTTACATAAGAACTCACATGGATTATAGAACTCCAACCTAGAGCAAGTATTGAGTAGTAGAGAATAATATACCCCATATCCTGTATATCGCCTTCATATTTTGCTGTTCATATGATGGTGTGTGTGTGTGTGTGTGTGTGTGTGTGTGTGTGTGTGTGTGTGTGTGTGTGTGTGTGTGTGTGTGTGTGTGGACTGTGGGCAACATTATGATGGTTCAGATGATTCAGGTTTAGGTGCAGTGACGGACGTCCCACAGGATTTTATCAAGGCACTTGGATCATGGATCGGAATGGTTTGTTGATGCAAAGTAAAACTCTATCATCTCAGCCATCTGATCTTCAGCTGGAAGGAAATGAAGGGGAGGTCGTTTGTGTGTCCGTTGTGCTTAGGTCAAACTTTCAACTTTCTTGAAGTACTACCATTTTAGGGTCATCAGGCTCTTCCTGTTTTCTCCTTGCATCCCTTGTGCTCATTAGCTGAGTCAGGGCTCTTCTTGTGTATTTCTCTTGGAATAAAAAAGATGAGCTCTCTGGAACACCCCAAACAACACACTCTTTTCCTGCTGTCCTTTAGCTGAAATTGTAATTAGTGAACAGCCAGTAGTGCAATGCTGAAATAACGATAATATCACAGGCTCCACGATGGACTGAAACCCAACGCACCATCTTTACACAGAAGTAGAGTACTGTGCAAAAGTATTGAGCTCCTTCATTTTTTCTATTTTGCTTCCTTCTAGTATTTTTAATGAGTCTTGAAGTCTATATACTTTTTAATATTATCATTTCACATACTTTACCAGGTATAACAAAGTGTCATGTTTCCTGTCTGTGTAAGTTTCAAAGGACGCAACTGCAGGGATTGAGTGAAACAAACAGAATTCTTTATTACTCATCAAAGTCCAAAAACAGTCAAAAAGCAAAACAAAACACTACTGGAACTCCGGAATGTGTTCCTCGGTGGGGTCTGTCGGCAGGCAAGTGCATACACACACACACACGCACACCTGAATCGCTTTCAGGAATTTAACTCAAAGTCATTTCATACGGCAGTTCAACCTCTTCTGACGTGCCTCCTTGGGGCTAGAATTCTAGCTGCCTGTCTTTTCAGACCTTACCCCGCCTTGGTGGACTCTGGCTTAGTTCTGGAAAGAGGAACAGGAAAGAACATGGAGGGAAACCGTAGTTAGTGACACCACGTTACAATGACGGTGAACGGACAGATCTCTACGGGGTCGACTGGCTTACATAGAGACACACAGGGGGGAACACAGGTGCACATCATTAGTGAAGGTGAGACATACCTACATTCACACACAAGGGGGGGATAAGACTGCGGCTCAATAATCCGGAGACCCAGATCTTATCTCCCGTGACCGTGGTGGTACAGATGTTACAGTACCCCCCCCTTTTCGGACCGATCTCCGAAAGGAGGCAAGGGCGCCCCCGACGTCTTAACGGAGGGAGTCGGGGCTCGCGGCCGGGTTGGACTGGTCGTTGAGCGGGGCGGCCCGGAGGACGGGGAGCCAGGCGATCCAACCTCTCCAGGTGGAATGTTTTGATTAGTTATGGGCTCAGGATGTCTTTGTCCGGAACACGAGTTCAAAAAGGGCTTCGGCCACTTGAATAGCTGATGGGAGGGAGTCAAATGGAATGAATCGACACCCCTTTGAGAACCGATCTACGGCGACTAGGATTGAGTTGTATCCTTTTGAGACCGGCAGGTCCGTGACAAAGTCTACAGCGATGTGTGACCACAGCCTATTCGGTGTAGGAAGGGGCATTAGATTACCACCTGGAAGGTTCCGCGGATTCTTGGTAGCTGCGCACACTGCACAAGATAGAACTACTGTCTTTACCGTTTCTCTCATCCTCGGCCACCAATATTTTTGGGTTAGTGTTTTTAGCGTGCGTATTACCCCAGGGTGTCCTGAGGACGCATTGGTATGAGCCTCAATGACAATCTGGTTGCGTAACTCCTCGAGAACATAAGATCTGGCACGGGGACACTCGGGGGGGGGGTAGATGCTAGTGGCTCTTCCCCATTGAGTGATGGCCGTGCCAACCTCCCATGCTACCAGGGCTACCACGAGCGGTGCGGGGAGAATGGGTTCAGGGTGGATTACTGGTGCGGAGGCTGGGTAATATCTAGATAGCGCATCCGCTTTCCTATTTTTGGACCCAGGCCGATAGGTGATGTGAAACTTAAAATGAGTAAAGAACAGCGCCCAACGGGCTTGTCTAGTGCTCAATCTTTTTGCTTGTTGGATACATTCTAAATTTTTATGATCTGTCAGAACCACAAAGGGGTGTTCAGCTCCCTCCAACCAGTGTCTCCACTCCTCTAACGCCGCTTTAATTGCCAGCAATTCCCGGTTACCGATATCATAGTTTTGTTCAGCAGGTGTCAGTTTTTCGAGAAAAGAATGGATGAAGTTTCTCTGGTTGCCCTTGGCGTTGTGATAGCACCGCCCCGATCCCCACCTCTGAAGAATCTACCTCTAATGAACGGCTTCGTGGGGTCAGGAAGCCATAGAATGGATGCTGTGGTGAAAGCCACTTTTAGTCTTTGAAAAGCATTCTCCGCGTCGGCCGAAAACGCTTTCAATTTTTTAGGCTTACCTTTTAGTAAGGAGGTGAGGGGTGCTGCCACCGAAGTTCCTAATGAACCGCCTATAGAAGTTGGCGAGCCCAAGGAAACTTTGTAGCGCCTTTACTGACCTAGGTTCCGGCCATTGAGTTACCGCCTCCACCTTGGATTTCTCCATCTCGACCCCCCGGGGCCCGATGCGATAGCCGAGGAATGCTACCTGGTGGAATTCGCATTTCTCCGGCTTCGCATAGAGCCCGTGCGCGCGCAGGAGACGAAGGACAGCGGTTACATGGCTGACATGCTCGGAAAATTACCTTGAGTATATCAGAATATCATCTAAGTACACTATGACACAACGGTTAAACATATCCCGCAACACGTCATTCATAAACCCCTGAAACACCGCAGGTGCGTTTACCAGCCCATACGGCATGACATTATATTGATAATGCCTCGATGAGGTGCTAAACGCCGTCTTCCATTCATCTCCCTTACGCACACGAACGAGATTGTATGCGCTGCGGAGATCGAGCTTAGTGAAAATGGAGGCTCCTCGGAGTTGGTCGATAGCGGCCGTGAACAATGGCAATGGGTGCTTGTACTTTATTGTCACTGCATTAAGTCCCCTAAAATCTATGCAGGGTCTTAATCCTCCGCCTTTTTTCTATAAAAAAAGAACCCTGCTGAAGCAGGAGATGTGGACTTGCTGATAAGCCCCTGGCTGAGAGCCTCTTCTACGTATTCCTCCATCGCCCTGGTCTCTTCCAGGGATAATGGATAGATACGCGAGTAAGGCGGTGCTTTCCGTGGCAAGAGCTCGATCGCACAGTCCCACGGGTGATGGGGAGGAAGTCTCGCTGCTGCCCTCTCACTAAATACATCCTGAAAACTCACATACTCTGGTGGCACACAAATGGACACTTTCTCACTCGGACTTTCAATTGTAGTGGTTTGGACCGCCAATGTTAGGGGTTTACATGTTTGATCACATCGCGGGGACCAAGATTGAATGCGACTTTGTGCCCAATCAAAATTAGGATTGTAGAAGCTGAGCCAGGGGAGACCCAGCACGACGGAATGGTCCATCTGAGGGAGAACAAAGAATTTTATTTCCTCAGAATGGCCGGGGGAAAGTTAATCGCAGGGGTGCAGAGATTACTTTAACTGGCGATTGATTAAGTGTGTGACCATCTAGAGCTTTAACTGATATCGGGGATGGGAGCTTCGACACAGGAGCTTGCAGCGCGGAAAGAAGCGAAGACGACACAATGTTGCCAGCCGCCCCGGAATCTATTAAAGGGAAGACAGACACAGTATTATTCTCAAAAGACAGATGCGCAGGCAAACAAAAGGGGGAATGTGTGCGTGGGGGTGTGTGGTTGGTTACTTTAATCAGGGGGCAGGAGCTGACTCGATGTCTCTCTACCCCACAGTACAGGCATAAGCCAGCGGTCATTCTTCTGGCTCTCTCGGCTTCGGTGAGGTGGGATGTGCCCATGTCCATGGGCTCGGTGGTGGATCCTTCGCATTCTGGGGGTGGCAGCTGGTGCGGACTAGCTCTCTGGCGTGATTTGGAACGTTTGCTGGAGTGAGGTGGAGGGCGCCGCTGCTGGCTGCGCAAATGTTGGTCCAACTTAATGGTTAGCGCGATACACTCCTCTAAGGAGAAATCCGCATCGCGGCATGGCAGCTCCAGTTGGATGTCGGGATTGAGTCCATCACGAAACCTTGCCAGCAGACTTTTCTCACACCACCCACTCTCGGCTGCTAACACCTGGAAGTTGACTGCGTACTCTGCTACGGGCGTGTTTCCTTGCCTGAGCTTCATCAGCTGCTGCTCGCCCGTCCTTCCCAGATCAGGGTGATCGAACACGGCACAAAGGGCCTCGACATACCTTGGATAATGGGTGATCGGGACGCCTCCAGTGCTCCACACCGCCGTCGCCCAGTCTAGGGCTTTGCCGGTGAGTTGCTGGGTGACAAAGCTCACCTTTTGAGCGTCAGACATTTGGGGAAACTCTGCAAAGTAAAGTTCGCAGGCTAATAAAAATTGTTTACAACCCTCTGGGTCCCCTCCATACCTTTAGGGCGGTGTGGGCCTGGGAGCTACTAGGGCGCCTGCTGGAGGAGATCCGGTGGGAGGCATCTTGGAAGTAGCGAGTTGGCTTACGCTACACGCCAGATCGTGGACCGCTCGTGCCAAGCTGCCAATCTCCCGTTGCTGGTCTCTCAGGTAGTTATGGAGGCGTGCGTTCTCGTCGGGCAGAGGGACTCCTGCTGCGTCCATGAAGGTCCGTTCATCTGTCATGTTTCCTGTCTAAGTTTCAAAGGACGCAACTGTAGGGATTGAGTGAAACAAACAGAATTCTTTATTACTCATCAAAGTCCAAAAACAGTCAAAAAGCAAAACAAAACACTACTGGAACTCCGGAATGTGTTCCTCGGCGGGGTCTGTTGGCAGGCAGGTGCATACACACACTGGACTCTGGCTTAGTTCTGGAGAGAGGAACAGGAAAGAACATGGAGGGAAACCGTAGTTAGTGACACCACGTTACAATGACGGTGAACGGACAGATCTCTACGGGGTCGACTGGCTTACATAGAGACACACAGGGGGGAACACAGGTGCACATCATTAGTGAAGGTGAGACATACCTACATTCACACACTAGGGGGGGATAAGACTGCGGCTCAATAATCCGGAGACCCAGATCTTATCTCCCGTGACCGTGGTGGTACAGATGTTACACAAAGTGTTTTCTTTTAATAATTTTTGTCAGATAATTCACCTACAAATTTCCTGATAATCCTGTTAATTATAATAGATTTTTATTTCCCCCTGAATGTATCCCTAATATCATTGTAGCCAATTCCCAACCATTTCGCAGCACAATTTTCTGGACTGGATTAATTTTACATTAGGGGTTCTGGTACATAGGGGTTCAGAATATAATCCTGTTCAAATTCCTGCTGCAACGAGGAGCTTCAAGAGTGTAGGAAAATCACTGGAAGACAACGAGAGATCAGGAAGACCTTCAGTGAGCTCAACCCCAGAAACTATCGAAACCAACTTATGCATGATGATGTACGGAGAGCAATCCACAACATTGTTGCCATTGTCAGTGTGTCATATGTAACCGTCCAGGGCATCCTCACATGTGCTTTGAAAATGCGCCATGTTGCTGCCAAACTGCTGACCCACAAGCAGAAGGAATATCATGTCAAAGTCTACTAAGAACTCTCTGTGTGCATGAATGACCTGTCCTTCATGTCGAGGATCCCTACCGGTGATGAAACTTGGGTGTATGGGCACGACCCTGAGACAAAGCAACAGTCTTCACAGTGGAAGAGCCTCAGCTCGACCGAGTGCATGCTCATTGCCTTTTTCAACATTCATGGCATACCACTTCATACTTCAGAAAGTCCTCTCAATAGGAATTGAAGATACGTCATGATTTCTGCAGGTTCCCAGAAGGAGCTTACATAATCTATGTATAATAGTTTGAAATAATAATAATAATAATAATAATAATAATAATATACCAGGATGTATTCCATAATAAATTTGTTCACTTAGCTTCGGATTACAGTGGCTTAAGTTCTGCATTGGGGAACACACCTGTTGTACATTATATCTCTAAATGTTTCTATACCAGTTATGAACTGGGTGCCAGAATTCATACACAATGCTGACATTACTGGCTCCAACCCCCCACCACCCCACCCACCCAAAAAGGAATTTTTAAGTGGGACAGAGCAGCAGGGTTGTTATTTAATTATATAAAACAATTCCAGTTTAGGCACCACACACACACACTGGGTTAAAACTAAATAAAGATAATGGCATCATGTTCCACCACCATATGGACGGACCAACATGTGCATGGTTTAGTCACTCGGTGCATCTCTATGATTTGTCCCATGCAGTAATAATTATTAATGTCCTCGGGAAACATTGCTCACAGACATACAGTATGTGCAGAAATCCCTTGCTTATCAATCATTACTTGGAAGTCGTAGTCCTTATGTCAAATAGCCATCTGCCACGTTGCCTCTATGCTTCAAACACTGGGGCGATGGGGAACTGTCAAAGAGCATATGGCAATTTCTTTTTATTTTATTTTTATCCTCGCAAGCTGGAGGGGCAACACAGAGGAAATTCCCCCTATGTCCTGCTGTTACATGGTAGAGAACCCCTTTCCCCTTCCCCCAGCGGCTGCATGTGTAGGAGATAAGTTTGGATCTCGCTAAGTCCCAAATTGAAACTGAACCCCACTCATTGTTCCAGGCCGCAGGACATCTCACATGTGACTCTTGATGAGATGTGCAACATGGACGTAGGTGGCAGCTTGAAGTGTTAAGTTACAGAACATGGAGGGGTGGGGGGGTTCTTTTCCATGATGTAATAGTAATTCATTGATAGATATACAGTACTACACAGCTGTTGAAATTTTTATACATTTTGATTGGTTAAATGTGTTGATTAGTTTTCTATAACAGCAGGTATATATATGCCAGGGTTATCTTTATGACTTAGTATATTTTCTATAATAACAGCTCACTCAAATCACATTAACTTAAAAATGGATGCTTCACATTATATATATATATATATATATATATATATATATATATATATATATAATGGCGGCGCGGTGGTGTAGTGGTTAGCACTGTCGCCTTGCACCTCCAGGGTCTGGGTTCGATTCCCCGGCCAGGCTCGATTCCCGTCTCTATGTGCATGGAGTTTGCATGTTCTCCCCGTGCTTGGTGGGTTTCCTCCGGGTACTCCGGTTTCCTCCCTCAGTCCAAAGATATGCAGGTTAGGCTAATTGGCGTTCCCAAATTGCCCGTAATGTGTGATTGGGTGTGTGAGTGTGTGTATGAGTGTGTGCCCTGCGATGGATTGGCACCCTGTCCAGGGTTTACCCCGCCTAGTGCCCGAAGTCTCCTGGGATAGGCTCCAGGTCCCCCGCGACCCTGAACACTGGATTAAGCGGTATAGAAGATGAATCTATATATATATATATATATATATAAATTATATATTATTATTATTTTTTATTTATTTTTTTTTTTTTTGTAAGGAGATTTTACAAGTTTATTCAACATTTTTGGAAGAAAAATGGGTGGATGAACATTAGAAAATTCTAACTTAGAAGACCTAAGTTAGAATTTTCTAATGTTCATCCACCCATCCATCATCTATACCATGTAAGGGACACAGGGACCTGGAGTCTACGGTATCAACCAATCTGCCAGCATTTTGCAGACACCCTTATCCAGAGCAACTTCCTTTAAAAAAAGAAAAGGACCCACTTGTGGCAACTTCGTAGTGAAAGTGTTTAAACCTGGGACTTTCTGTACAGTAGTCCAATGCCTTAACCACTGAGCTTACCCCTGCTGGGGTACAGTATGGCGTGACACCACTAAGCCACCAATCCACCTGCTTTCTAATAGTCAGAGGTAAAGCTGCCACTTCAAGTTTTCCGAATTGTTAGCTAAACCACAATTTTAATACTAACTAATCTAACACCAAATTACTTTCCTAATAATGGTTTATCAGGCAAAAATTATTTAAAAACTAGCAATTCAATTCTGTTTGAAAAATAGGGCAACGTTCAGAATCCAGACAGTAATAAACCAGGTCCTGTTACAACTCCAGTTATAGACGTGTACAAACAGTTGAGTCAAAGGGATGGAAAGGAAACAGCACCTTCATGAGATGTGCACAGACTTGGCAGCAGTTATCACTCTGATAATATCTGTGACCACACAACATCCTTGGAAAAGCGAGCTTGTTGTAAACATGCTCGGTTTGACCCCTTGGCCAAAATGTCACAATGAGTAAACTTGCTGTCTGTGCAGCTGTGTGTTGTATAGACATCTGTCCGGTGCTCACAAAACCCATGGTTTAACCAGAACATGATGATGTTGAGCTAATATAAACAGACTAATCTGTGCCTGAAGCTCTGTGTCCCTAAACACAAACTGATCAGCTTCAAGTAAATCATGCACAGTAATAAAAATCTTCTCTTGAGCATTGTGGGATAGGAAAGCTGTTAAGAACATCACTCTTATCTAATACAAATACAACTGCAATGAAACTAAACGCGAAAAATATACAGTATCTTTGCATGGTCTTCCCATGGCTTTCATTTAAGTTACATCCAACTTAAAAAAAAAAAAGCATAAAGTAAAGAATTGGAGCGTTATGTATGTGTATCACTGCTCTGCTCGCAGTCTTCTAAGAATGAGTCGAAACAGTTTTACCATTAAACTTCCTATGAGCATTAAGAAACCTAATAACGCATTGGTTGGCTCCAAAAAGGGCCAGGGTAGGGGTGGGATCTATGGCATTGGCATCTGTGGAGTCATGTGTATTGAATTAGGCAAATAGAGCTTTCCTCCGACCGTGTTATGTTGCCATGTGAAGCAGAATGTTTAAAAGGATGTGCTTGGCTGGCTTCATGTGTCTTGCAGGAAGTGCATGTCAGCTTTCACTTTCCATGTAATAGCGGCGAACAGGCAGATAGGAGGAAATTGGTCGTTTAATTGGTAGATGAGAAAATTGGAATAAGAATGTACATTTTAAAACCACTTATTTGAAATGAGTTATCACACACTATGTACAGATTAAACCAACAGCACATCTCTAACAGGCTGCCATCTTTCTTTACACTCACACACACATACTGGTGGGGGGTTGATGAGTCCACCTGGACGACATGGTGTGTGTGATGAACACAGGCCTGTCTGGCAGGCTAAGTGTGTGTTTGGCGTTTCGAGCACACTGTGATTGTTAGATGGACAAACACACAACCTGGTGCTCTATTGTAGCCACTTCATGTGACCTGGGGCGACTTTTACAGTCTGAGGTTGAGGTGTGAGGTTATCAGTTTGAGGTTAGGACAAATGTTTTCTAGATACTGGGATTCTAGTAACATCAAGGTTTCTGTGGTTTTTCCTGAAAACAGTTTTACACAATTACTACAATGTTTTTGTTGTTGGAATATTCACACTAATATGTATGTGTAAGCAATACTGTAAATGTTGTTGAGTAGTATTAACACAGAAGCACAGAATGTCCCTGTTAACCATTCTAGATTAACAAAGCATCTGAATTTCCCATGAATGTTTTTGTATAACACTTCTACATCATTGCAATTTTTTCAAAAGTTTGTAAAAAGCTCAGTTGAGATTGGTGCTGAAAATTATTGAGATTGAGTTTATATCACTGATTGGTTGTTGGTAACAATGAAGATCTGTGATTGGTTGTTGGGAATATGGAGATCATGTGATTGTTGTTGGGAATATGGAGATCATGTGATTGGTTGTTGGAAATAATCGAGATTCGTGATTGGTTGTTGGGAATATGGAGCTCATGTGAATGGTTGTTGGGAATATGGAGCTCATGTGATTGGTTGTTGGGAATATGGAGATCATGTGATTGGTTGTTGGGAATATGGAGATCATGTGATTGGTTGTTGGGAATATGGAGCTCATGTGATTGGTTGTTGGGAATATGGAGATCATGTGATTGGTTGTTGGGAATATGGAGATCATGTGATTGGTTGTTGGGAATATGGAGATCATGTGATTGATTGTTGGGAATAATGGAGATCAGTAATTGGTTGTTGGAAATAATGGAGATTTGTGATTGGTTCTTGGGAATATGGAGCTCATGTGATTGGTTCTTGGGAATATGGAGCTCATGTGATTGGTTGTTGGGAATATGGAGATCATGTGATTGGTTGTTGGGAATATGGAGATAATGTGATTATTTGTTGGAAATAATGGAGATCAGTAATTGGTTGTTGGGAACAATGGAGGCAATTATATTGACATATGTAAGGAGGTTTGTGCAGCTAGCTTATGCAGTGTAGCAGTCCAGATGCATATTGTGCAAATGTAACACAATATTAGACTGCTTCAATTATACCTTAAATTTAACTTATGTAATTTGATGTGATTGGCTGAAATTGGCTTTTCTCAATATCTCATCACTGGTGTCAATGATGATGAAATCCACAAACAAATGCAAAGATGTTAACAAATGGCAAGCCGTTCACAAATGCATAGTACAATTGTGAATCGCATGTCATTTATTTACAAATTATGGCACTAATCTGACTCCATAATTGGGTGCTGGGAACAATGGAGGTCAGTGATTCTTTGTTGGGAACAATGTAGAAATAAAACCTAAAAATTCACCAGGTTTGCACCTGCTTGCATAATTTGTATTTAAAATGCTAGTTTAAGTCAATTGTATTTATCAGCAGTGGAATGAGATATATCTAGCCACTTCTTGCCCACTGACTGGCTCATGCTTGTAAAATCTGAACTATAATCAGACCTCCTTTCATCTGGACTTTCCTGCCATAGTTCTGAATTAATTTGCACATCGTCCTTGCTGGCTTGCTCTCCATCATCCTCAGCAACACGACAGATGCTCTTTTATCACTCTGAATGAAGGAGTGTAGGAATGATGTTCTCCTTGTTTGCCTGTGGGTCTTTAAAACTGGGTTGATGTTAAGGTCAAATAAGCTGGTGCATCTCCAGGAAATGTGTCATACACAAGTGCATTGTATAAAACTGAATAAGAAAGAAGCGAGCACTGTGTGCTTGTGGGGAATCAAACCTAATGGCTTGCTTTTCTTTAGCTGGAAAAAGGGACTCATGCCGGAAGAGAAAGTGTGTGTGTGTGTGTGTGTGTGTGTGTGTGTGTGTGTGTGTGTGTGTGTGTGTGTGTGTGTGTGTGTGTGTGTGTGTGTGTGTGTGTGAAGTCAATTCACTAAACTTCAAGGAAAGTCAAGGTCTAGAAGCACTGTTATTCTCATTGCTTTGCTGAAATCATGTTGAAAATGTAGATTTTTTTTTTTCCTCACGAAGGTTTATGAATTGCTCGCATGTTTGCTTTTGTTGTATTTGTATTAGAGATGAGTCAGTTTCAGGAGCAGTGGCTACTCGTATGACTCAAGCTGCATCATCAACATCGTCAACGCATGTCTTCGTCAATCACGCTCCGCCTTTTTTGTCCTCTTTCTTATCGAATGCATTCAGAGATGTCTCCACACATGTACTAGTATTTCATAACCATACATTGCCACAGGAAATGACATAACTATACAAATACTGGATAGCAAGGTGATTATCATACATGTACCTTTCTCCCAATGAATAAGCAGCTTTTAATTTTCTGACTGCAGTCACCATCTGCAGCAATTTTCAAGCTCAGGTAGGTCTAATATACTTGTTCTCTGAATATTTCCCAGGAGGTGACGAGACCAGATGTCATGATTTTCATCTTCTTTATATTTGCCTCTAAGCCTGCCTTTGCTCTTGACGTTTTACCTCTCATCAAGAGACTCATTAAATCTTTTTTTTTTCAGTTTATGCCATTAGTGCAGTGGTTCTCAAACTTTTTCTGTCATTCCCCACTTAAGGGGGTGAGCGAATTTTCAAGCCCCACTTGTCAACAAAATAAGAACGAAAAAGTTTACTGTTTATTGAAATATCAATTTCTAAACGAATAAGATCAAACAACACCAAGTTCAAAACAGATAAAATACACGTGCAATTGTTATACAAGGCTTACGTTGGCACTTACTGTATCTTTGCATAATTGACCCCATGTTTATTAGCTGCTCAGCAATCTTTTGTAGTTTTTTTGCTCTGGCATAAAGCCATTTGTGCTTTGCTGTCCACTGATTCAGATGTTACCATGCGATTCTCCTGCTGTCTGTATTCTGCCAGCTTTCTTTGAAAGAAGTCGAGTGGCTTATTAACGTGACTGGAGTGTGTTGTCTCTAAGTGTCTTCCTAATTTGTTGGGTCTCATGCGGTCTGCTGCCAGCGGTTTAAGACACAAAGCACACACGGGTCTCTCTTCTGCCCCCACCATCCCCACCATGAATCCAAGCTCAAGCTTCATTAGGGGGTGGGGGCGATATAACCAAAATCTTCTATCACGGTAGAAGCGATTTTCTACCTCGATAACGATATATATCACAATATAGCAATTTGTATCTGAAAATGCATAAATAAAAATTCAAACACAAAGAAACTGTTTTACATAATGTAATTTTATTTAAACTGTGAATTGCTGAGGTCTGTCGCATTTTTTTTACTTTGGCCATATTCGTTTGGATTTCAGATGATCGAAAAGGTTTGATGTGTTTCCACCACTTGTTAAAATAGTGCACTTGTGTACCTTGCAAATCACGTTCATCTCATTCGTATCACTTTTCTTCTACCCAAACCAATTCCACACCACAGACGATGCAACTTTGTCAAAAAAAAATCTCCTCGTTCTTGGTTTCGTCACATGTAAGTAAACTCACTGCTGCTGCAGCGTCTTCTTCCATTGTCGAAGTGTATGTGAAGCCAAACACATCAAAAGTGGGATGAAACCGTGGCACCCGATTGAACCAAATATCTGCGCAAATACAGCGCAGCGCAACTATCTGAATAGCGCAGTGATGATCTGGTTTATTTGCGCAGCCCGGTGGATCGCGCAGCGCCGCTCGAATCACAAACCTGCGCGACCCACTGTGTTTTTATTTAAAAACAATTTAAAATGTCAGGACTGTTTAATATTGTTTCCGCCTTGCCATGCCTGGTTTGTACGTGCGCATCCCAGCGGGGTAAAATGTATTTTGATGGTCGGCGCGGTTTATATCTGTCAGAGTCGCGCAGCGCTGCCCAGTGGGTCGCGCAGGTTTGTGATTCGAGCAGCGCTGCTCAAGTTGGCCCGACGTTAAACCATTATTGTTGCACTATATGGTTCCACTTTTTCTCCCGGCCCACAACTGATGTTATTTTAAATTTACTTGTATTAATGATCCATTTATTTGTGTGATTGTTTAGTTTTTTCCTATTATTTTCCACTAATTTCCTCCCGTTCATTGCGCCCCACCTGTCATGTCTGTATTCCCCACTAGTGGGGGGCGCCCCACACTTTGAGAACCACTGCGTTAGTGTAACTGGGGTTCTTAATCTTTCCACCAGCAGTCTTAATTCCTGCCTTAGATTAATTTATCTTGTTTTTTTTTTGTGTGTGTGATTTGCTTTCCATGTACTAAGTTAAATAAGGGTTAGTATGCAGCCTTGATGTAGTCCTTTGCAAATTTTTATCCATTATTATGTTATCCATCATATATTACTGATTTGTTCTCAAGCACCTTTGAATTCTTCTGAATCCTTGATTGGAGAATCTGGACCATCCTCCTGCTGCTGTATGAATTGACAGCCTTTGTTTGATATTGTGAATATTCTTTAACGTTGCTTTCCTTTGGAATTGGCATATAGACTGACCTTTTCCAACCCAATAGCAGCAGCTCCGCTTGTTTTGTTTAGTTATTCTTTCTAAGGCCTACCTAATCTTACCCACCATGAAATCCAGTTCTAGGTCAGTAATAATTGTGTCCTTGTTGTAATGATGTGGGCCAGAGGGGCAGAGATTGGAAATCTTTGCACGCTGCTACTACGCAGAATTCTGAACAGGCAAAGGCGCGGCCATTTATACACACGGTTGCCAGGCAACACATGGAAGGAAGGAACCTTTCTTATCTCTCCTTGCCATCCTTTGGAATTGTGACAATTGAGCCATTCTGATGATCATTGGTGGCTCAGTGGAAATTTTACTGCCTGCCATAAGGAAGGCCCAGGTTCGATTCTCAGCCGCTGGATGCAGTGCTGGTCTCAAGTCCGGATTAAATGAGAGGATTGTGTCAAAAAGGGCATCTGCCGTAAGTCCTGTTGGGACACCCCCTACTGGGAGCAACAGGCAGGGAGTCATCCTGACCAAAATTTATCATCTTTGTCCATCCTCTGATGCCAAACCCATCATTCCATTAGTTTTTTTATTTTATAGTTTCCAATCCCAGATGATGTATACAGTTTCTTTTGTGGATGTCAGATTTACATGAATTTGCAGGCTTCTATAGACTTGATCAACTTCAGCATCTTCTGCAGTGGTCATTGGGGCACAAACTTGTATGACTATTATGTTAAAAGGTTTGCCTTGTATCTGAATGGAAATCATTCCATCGCTTTTGAAATTGCATCTCAAGAATTCCTTCTTTATTCTCTTGTTGACTATGAAGGCTACTCCATTCGGGAATCATGGCCACAATAGTAAACATAGTCATAACTTGAGTTAAATTCTCCCATTCCTGGACATCTTAGCTCACAGATCCCCAAAATATCAATGTTGATATCAATGTTTTCATCTTCCTTTTAATTCTCCCTTGTTTACCTTGGTTGAAGGGCTTTACATTCCAAGTTCCTAAATGAAACAATTTCCTTTTACAGCCAGACGTTTCCAAATTCAATTTTTTATTTGTCACATACGGTACACAACCAGACACAGTATGATATGCAGTGAAATGCATACATGACTGTTTACATCTACTGTCTTTTGTTACAATAAAATAAAATAGAATAAAATAAAGTAGAAATATGTAAAGTATGTAAAAGAAAGACTGAATAAAGTAAGAACTGTTGAAATAAACTGTATTAAGTATGGAGTGTGCTGGCAGCAGCAGTACGGTGTGGTCATGGAGTGTGAACTAGTGTGATATTCCATCTTTAAAGTGCAGGAGTGTAAAAGTATTCCTTTTGTATGTAAACATAAACCAGAATGTGTAAACATATATGTTTGTGTATTCAGTCCTTCAGTCCTGTGCAAATGTGCAAATGTTCAGTGGTTGGTTTGGTGTGCTCCAACACACGTGTGAAGGTGTGAAAGAAAACGTAGCAAGTTCAATCAGTTGAGTTCTAAGTAGACTTTTGGTTGGGAGTCCTTATAGCCTGCAGGAACAAGCTTCTCCTCATGGAGCGGAAGCACTTTACTGACTGCAACAGAGAGAACAGTCCAATGCAGGTGTGGCTGAGGTCCTTCATGATCTTCCTGGCCTTGGTCCAGCATCACTGCTTGTGGATTGAGTTCAGGTCAGGAAGCATGGTGCAGATGATGAGCTCAGCTGATTGCACCACCTTCCGGAGAGCTCGTCTGTCCTGCATGATGCTGTTCCCAAACCAGGTTACGATGTTTCCCATCAGGATGCTCTCTATGGTGCAGGGGTAAAAGTTCCTAAGCACCTTAGAGGACATTCTGAAGTATCTCAAGCCTCTGAGGTGGTAGAGATGCTGCTGGCCTTTTGTCACCATGGTGTTGATGTGATAGGACCATGACAGGTCCTTTGTGATGTGAACACAGAGGTATCAGGAAGCTGTCCACTCTCTCCACTGGGCTCTCATTGATGACAGGGATATGGTAGTTCCTCTCCTGCTTTGTACTAAAGTCCACTATCAGCTCCTTTGTCTTGCTGACGTTCAAGAGGAGGTTGTTCCTCTGGCACCAGTTCTCCAAATTCCTAATCTCCTCCACGTAGGCCATCTCATTGTTGTCAGAGATCAGGCCCATCATGATGGTGTGGTCAGCAATCTTGATGATCGTGGTGGAGTTGGTGGTGGCCACACAGTCATATGTGTACAACGGGTACAGCATGGGACTCAGAACACAACTCTGGAGGGCTCTAGTGCTGATGGTGAGGGAAGATAAGACATGTCTGCCCATCCGTCCTGCCTGTGGTCTGCCAGTTAGGTGATCAAAGATCCACTGACACAGAGATAGGCTAAGTCCCAGGGGCTCCACCACTCAGCTTGGTGGTGAGTGCGGAGGGAATTAGTGTTAAATGCTGAACTGTAGAATAAAAAGATAATTTTAACATAATTCCCCTTTCTAGTGTCCAGGTGTGTGAGTAATACTTTGTGTAAAACTATTCTCTCTTTTCAAGCTTCTAATAGCTTCTCGTAGTTTTTTTTTTTAAGTAAGCTCTCTTTTTGTATGTTTCCTAGTATGTTTTTGTTGTAATTATATATCCTATGGGTCTGGATTTCTTAATGCTGAAACTCATTTATTCGAGGAACCAACTTCTCGCCCTGGGAACAAAGTCCTCCGCTGGTGTGGTCCCCCGTTTACCTGACAAAGTGAGGAGGCGTATCGTGGCTGCAGAGCAGGCGGTAGGCTAAAGGCTAAGTGACTAGCAAGAAAGTGATGATATATAGTAAGCCTGCTGTGACTTCTGTGATCATGGGAAACGTGAACTCACTACCGAATGTGGCGGTGTGGTGCGGTACAACCTTCTCTACTGTATATTGGGAAACCAAATTCCCCTTAACCAACCTTAACAACTGAATTACCGATTACGCCACCCAGGATTGGTTACCTGGGAAAAATGTAGGGCACAGGTTCGAATCTCTCATTGACACAGGGACATGGATGCAAAAATATACAAATTTTTAATCATGCAAGCAATTAAAAAATTAGTAACATCAATATCATTTAAAATCAAAAACTAAAACATCCCAGACAAAGAGAAACAAAAAGAAAGCGGAGCTGGGAAATTAACCAAAGAAGGACAGGCTAGAGATGGGGCCACACTCTTGCCCAGTCATAAATGATCACACGTGCACCAAACCACTCACTAGGAAAAGGTAATACCACTCCACACTGTGTAAACATAAGCGCATCACTCTATAAGCCGCTAGCCTATCTTCTGTAGAAATATAGATAAATACACTTATTAATTACAAAAAAAAGAAATAAATAAAACAAAAGTAATATATAAAAGAAAACAAATTTTAAAAAATTTAGCTGCAGCGCACCCCCAAACTAGGAGGACGAATACCATCAGCCAGAACGGCTATCAGAACACTAGTCACCAACACCTAGCACAGCAGCATACACAAAGCAAAAGAAAGAAGCCCCGCCCCCAAAGCAGCAGCACCAGCAAAGCAACGAACTGCAGGAAGAAGGCAAAGCAGCAAACATAAAAAAAAAGAACAAAAATAACCGTCACCAGCAAATCAATAAAATGCTAGACGGAGCCAAAACAACAAAAACAATAAGAAAACAAAAACAGTCACAAGGACAAAAACGAAAATAAAACAAAACAGTAAACTCTAGCCTGGAACCAAGCAGTCGATTAAAACAATCCACCGGAGCAAAACAGCAGTGCTGAAGCTGCCCATCAAGCTGTAAGCACTGCACAGTGAAGAAAAGCACCCTCACCAGCCGATCAGTTTACCTAAAATTCAGAAGAACATTAAAGTAAAAAGATACGGCACATACCTGTATGGCGGGCGCCAAGAAAATAAATCTGACCTACCGCGCGATGCAGACCACATCCAT
Source organism: Channallabes apus (assembly GCA_030522415.1). Classification (NCBI taxonomy): domain Eukaryota; kingdom Metazoa; phylum Chordata; class Actinopteri; order Siluriformes; family Clariidae; genus Channallabes; species Channallabes apus. The sequence goes on from CM060114.1 coordinate 8,270,263, forward strand.
CTGGCAGCCAATCCTTCAACAAATCAAAATAGGACAGACATACTGTACAGGTCACATCATATGCCTAAGAAAGCCTTAAGCCTGCTATAGGAAGAAACAAATAATCGGCATACCAATTATACTACAGCGTTCATCTCTCGCCGTGCACACGCACAAACTGTGCAGCTCTTTTAGAAAGGGTAAATACGGCAACAAGCTGCTTCTCCACTGCCTCGGACGCAATAAAGATCTAAAAAATCGCTGGCTTTCCAAAGGAAAAATCACTATTAGCTAGATAACATTTACAGATAACCGAAAGTCCAGCATGACAAACATACCTCTCACGCACACTGGGACCAGACGAAACACTTCCGGAAGCACAACCTGGGGGTGAATTAGCGCCACACCTGGCTGTTCTTGCTGCACCCTTTTATACTCTCCCAGCTACACCCAATAATCAATCTCAGGTGCATAACTTCTGAAAGGAAGTGCAAAACTCCGTCTCACCACACAAACAAAATCGATGAACTGGCCGGGCTGGTGAAAAACATCAATATCATCGCTAGTATTCCGAATGCTAACGTAGAGATACCCGGCTTCAGCACAGTGAGAGCGGACAGGGATGACAGAGCCTGCGGGAAAAGCAAAGGAGGAGGACTCGCTCTGTCCTCGCAAATTCAACATCCTGAAGCGCTTCTGTTAATCTCTGGAGATTTTAACCATGTAACTCTGGACACAATGTTACCTGCTTTCACCCAGTATGTGGACTACACCAGGGGAAATAAAACTATTGACTTACTGTATGCAAATGTTATGGATGCATACAGTGCCACTTCACTTCCCCCACTGAGGAAATCAGATCACAACCTCAGATCACAAATTCTGCTTAAACCTCACTACAAACCAAATGTTATGAGGCTACCCACAACCGTACGTTCATTAAGGATGTGGTCTCCTGAGTCAGAGCACGCTCTGAGAGACTGTTTCGAAACTACAGATTGGGATGTGCTGCAAGGGTCACACAGTGGGAATATTGAGCACATTGTACACTGCACAACGGGTTACATAAACTTTTGCATGGATGTTGCTGTTCCTGTAAGAACTGTACGCTGCTGTGATATCAAAGCTCTCCTGAATAATAAAAAAAGAGAGCTTTCCAAAGGGGTGATCAGCAGAAGATCAAGCATGTGCAGAAGGAACTTAAGGTTCAGCTCAGGGGGGCAAAAGAGCAGTACAAGAGGAAGCTGGAGCAGAAACTACAGAACAGTATAAAGGAGGTGTGGAATGGAATGAAGACAATCACTGGGTGCATTTCAAAATTGTGTGAAACCATTGAGGGAGATATGAAGGAGATGTGGGTTGCCCCTCCTTCCAACTTCGACTCCATCCTCTCCAGTACCAAAGAAGCCACGTCCTGGAGAGATGAATGTTCACAGACCAGTCGCTCTGACATCACACATTATGAAGACCATGGAGCGGACACTGATGCATCACTTGAGGCCACAGGTCAGTCATGCACTTGACCCACTACAGTTTGCATACCAGGGGAAGGTGGGTGTAGAGGATGCTATCACCTACATGATCCACAGATTCTGTCTCACCTGGATCGGAGAAATGGTGCTGTGAGGATTACATTCCTGGACTTCTCCAGTGCCTTGAACACTATCCAGCTGCTGCTCCTCAAAGACAAGCTGACAGAGATGGAAGTGAACTCACAGCTGGTGGCCTGGATCACAGACTACTTGACAGACAGGCCTCAGTGCGGCTGGGGGACTGCAGGTCTGACACAGTGATCAGGAGTACAGTACACAACTAAAAATCCTGTCATGAGCAAAGGTTTGCAGATGACACTGTGATCATGGGCTGTATCAGGAATGTGTTAAGGAGGAGGAATACAGAAAACTGATCTAGGACTTTGCTGCATGGTGTAACCTGAACAACCTGAACCTTAACACCACTGAGACCCGTGAGATGGTAGTGGACTTCAGGAGACCCAGGCCAACCAGAACCCGTAACTATAAATGGTGACTGTGTGGAGCTTGTGAGGACATACAAATACCTGGGGGTGCAGCTGGACGACAAACTGGACTGGTAACACAGATGCTCTGTACAAGAAAGGACAGACCCACTTGTACTTCCTCAGAAGGTTGGCTACAGGGCGGTAGTCATTTCAGGAAGCAGGATGGGGTTTCTTTGGAACAGGAACAATGATGGACTCTTTAAAGCAAGTGGGGATTACCGGTTGGGATAGGAAGAGGTTGAATATTTCTGTGAACACAGGTGCTAGCCAGTCTGCGCAGGCCCTGAGAACTCGACCTGAGATTCTTTCTGGTCCTGCTGCTTTCCTGGTGTTCACTCTCTTGAAGGCTCTCCTCGCATCATGCTTGGAGATGATGAGCGCGTTTCCAGTGTTGGCAATCTCTTCCTGTCTGCAGCTATTAGACAGGAAGAGAACGCATCCTTTCGGTTTTGGAGCAGCCATTTCATCTGGGTATTCTTGCACTGGCCCTCCGCTCTTCCCCAGTAGCATGTTGGACACCTTCTGACCAGTGGTGTCAAAAGTATTCACATTCATTACTTGAGTAGAAGTATAGATACTAGGGTTCAAAAATACTTCTTTAGAAGTTGAAGTATCAACCCAAGCTTTTTACTTAAGTAAAAGTTTAAAAGTACTGGTTTCAAAACTACTTAAAGTATAAAAGTAAAAGTACAGTGAGGGGGAAAAAAAGCATTAAGGTCTCGCTTTCTGATCATGCAACGGGGGGAAGGGGGGGGTGCGTTGTGCGCGTTCTGATCATGTGACGAGGGGGGGGGGCGTTGTGCGTGTTCTGATCATGTGACGGGGGGGGGGGGCGTTGTGCGCGTTCTGATCATGTGACGGGGGGGCGTTGAGCGCGTTCTGATCATGTGACGGGGGGGCGTTGTGCGCGTTCTTATCATGCGACCGGGGGGTTGCGCGTTCTGATCATAAAAATAGAGTAACGAGGCTGTTTTTAAAAAGTAAGGAGTAGAAAGTACAGATAATTGCTTAAAAATGTAAGGAGTAGAAGTAAAAAGTCGGCTAAAAAATAATTACTCCAGTAAAGTATAGATACCCAAAAGTTCTACTTAAGTAAGGTAACGAAGTATTTGTACTTCGTTACTTGACACCTCTGCTTCTGACCCAAGGTGCTAATTTTCCAATGGCCTTACTTGAAGTCTTGTATTACAGTTCATGGGGTTTACTTGGCAGAAATAATGAAATGTTTGCTTTTTGCCTTTTCCATCAAAGCAAGGCAGTAATTTAAATGAGGTATAAGTATTTATTTATTTTCTTTATTTATTTACATAATTATCTTAGATTTGAATTCCACTCAGCTTACAGTACTTAACTCCTACTGTTTAAATTCCTGTCCACTAAAGTGACAGCCTTAGTTAACTTTTGCGACTATGTTTTGTCCATCTTTATAGTGCTATAAAAATAAAATCGGGTGGAATTAAATTAAAACATAATAAACATGTATTGCTAATTAACATTTGTCGTCATCGTTACTGGTTGGCTGCAGACACACAGTGTGTAAATAGCCTTGCATTTCACATTCCACTTTTCTAACGGTCACCGCATCAGGGAGCCGTTCTATATTTTATTATTAGTGTCCTCTTTCCCCTTAAACCTCCTTGTGTAGGAACAGGGCAAATAGTCTCAAGATGCCCGCCACATATCGCTCTTACTCCACCCTCAGCCCCGATGTAAGATCAGAGACATTTAGCTGAAAAAAGTTTACTTCTGACTAGTATTACAATAGAGTATGGGATATAGGGATCAATTGACTACATTATAGTGTAGTATAGGGTTGTGTGCTGTTACAAAGCACTGGCACTGGTGACTCTGTCCATGAATGGTAAATAATAATTATTTTTTTCATTAGATCATCTGCAACATCCCAATGAATGAGATGTTACTATAGAAAACCATAAGGTATTAGAATGATTGCATTAATATAAACCTTTTATTTCAGCATCTGTCTCAGCAAGGCACTAGCTCAAGGACAAAAATTAGGTTACGTCTTGGGATACAGGGTTGAGTCCGATTTTTAATGGACGTTACGGGAAAACACTTCACACCAACATTCAAGAGGTTGTCAATATGAACAGGTTATACTTGTACATTAAAACAGATTATTTTTGATTATTTACTTGATTACTGTCTGAAGTAAGGTGTCGGTTCATTTTCTAGGGGGCGACACCTTTCTGACCAATCAGAATTGAGATTTCAGAGGCAGTATGGTTTTGACGTTTGATCTATTATTGATTATATGATCAAAGCACTGTTACATGCTGGGAAAACATCCTATGGCCCTGAGAGGTCTCATATTTGTCTCTGTGTTAGGATTAAAGAAGAAGGATGCATGGTGTTACAGAGGTGAAGCAGCACCCCTGCACTACACCCTGGTTTTCTACCAGCATCTGTCTCAGCAAGCATCTAGCTCAAGGACAAAAACCTGGGATACAGGGTCGGGTCAGACTTTTTAACGGACGTTAAGGAGAACCACTCATGATAAGTCACATGTGGAAGTTGCATCAGTTAAATATCTCTGAACATGGAGGGTCTGTCATCTATTGCTGAATACAAGCCTGATTATATAATTTAATAAATTATTGATCATTTTAAGGAAACTGTTAAAAAGTTCTTATTAATAGAACAAAAAGTCAATGCAGCTTGTGGCGTGGGTAAATATGCAATATGTTTTATCCTCCACATTTATAAAAATAAATAAATCATTTTCTTTTGGGAGAAAACGGAAAAAGCAAAAAGATGTTATACTGTAGGTGATCCATACAAATGATGTAGTGGTTAGCACTGGATCCAGGTATGATTCCCTCCTCCGGACTGTGTGCATGGAGTTTGCATGTTCTTCCTGATGCGGGGTAGGTTTCTGCCGGGTATTACAGTTTTCTTCCATAGTCCAAAGACATATAGATTAGGCTAATTGGCATTCCCAAATTGCCTGTAGTGAGTGTGCCCTGCGATGGATTGGCACCCTGTCACCCTGTCTACTAGGATAGGCTCAAAGCTTCCCTGCGTCTGCCCCTGCAAACAGGTTAAAGTGGTATAGACCATGAGTTTACATTTGAGTATTTGGCAGACATTTCCATCTATCCAATGATGAAAACTACAAAGCACTTTTGTGAGTCGCCCTGAATAGGAGCGTCTGCCAAATGCCGAAATGGAAATGAGTAAGTGAGTGAGTGATAAGAGTATGCATGTTATATTAAATATGTGGAAAACAGACTTTAGCACAGAAATCCATCCATCATGTGTGATTTATTTTATTTTATTTTTTTAATCCATCATGTGTGCTATTTTTAGGCTATTTTTTAGGCTGAAATGTATCAGGCTAAAACCACCCCTGCAGCATCCCCTGGGTTCCTCCACCAGTGGTGACTATAGGCCAAACTGTACCTCCAAGCCCAAGGCAATTTCTTTCCCATCCCAAATGTTATTATAAACATCCAAATTGGGAAAGGAAGCCGCCCAATCTGGCAACACTGCAAGCGAGGTTCATGAGTCGTCTAAAAAAAAAAACCCACAAGCACACTGTGATTTTCTCTTAATGACACCCAACAGCGCCGGCAGCCTGAGTGCTGATTGCTGTGTTCTCTGTGTCTGGGTTTCAACACACACACACACACACACACACACACACACACAAAGTATAGCAGTGTGACTCTACTCTGCCTAGTGAGGCCTTCATCCACGAATGCAACGTCTCAGCATTTCAACAGATGACAAGATGGTGTGTCTTGTTAGAAGAAGTGGCCTCACACACAAACACAAAACAAAATACTTGCTCTTCCTCAGAGCCTCAGTTTGCTGGCTTTTAGCTTTTATAATCACATACACTAGTCCAGCTCATCTTCCTCACCATGTTTCTGAAATTAAAACCTTACTTTGCCTAAAACACATGTTAGGAGAGGAATTAATTGCTAGTTGTGTGCAAACGAAGCCGGGTGTCGCGCCGGTGACGACAGGCAATATTACATAAGGGGGAGAAAGAAAAAAAAAACACCCACGAAAGACGATCAGTGAATAAATAAAAGAGCGACAGGGGAGCGCCGAGACGAGAACATATGGCTCCGTGGGGATAGCATGAAAGTGAAGCTAATGGATTTATGCTGCCGCGTCTGAAAGTCAGCCGGCTAAATTTAGCCTCATATACAG